>JAWQFJ010001522.1:37500-155000 GCA_034096865.1 Theodoxus fluviatilis | reverse complement strand
GGTGAACATCTATAATACACCTCCTCCTCTGTGTGACTGTGTGAGTGTTAATTCAGCGTCTATGACATGCCAAAGCAAAACAAAACATGTCATGAGAACCTCCAAAATGTAAGGGATTGTTCTTTGGGTGGAAGCCCTGACCTTCCGCCATATTTAATTATTCCGTTGTGAACTTTTTGAGTTATTTGCTAACAAATTAACGAACCAAGGATGAACCATATAATTAACCTCCTTGGCGGAGACAAAAAGCTGTTTTGGAAAGCGCCCTCGTTGCCCATTCTGATGACATATGGCCATGGGGTAATGATTGTGATGGCGATGATAACAAAAAAATTACCAACACGATATTATGATATATGACGATCGACGACGACGACGACGATGACAATGTCGACTATGATGAAGACGATGACTCCGCCGATTATCGATGATGATATATGGTGACGGCAATTAGGCCAATATAATAGCAAAACAGTACGTACCCCAGGAATTCTGTGAACCCGAGTCAGTGGAAGTCTCTCGATCGTGGACTAGAATGTACCCGAGGTATACAAGTAAGTTCACGCGCAGAGTTAAATATTTAGTATATGTTGTTTATAAAATGATCGGGGAGGGGCCGCTATTGCGTGATTTTTTTTAAAACAAAAGTTCCTCAGGCAATTTTGATTCTTTTGTCCTAAAACGCCAAAAAAAAACATAACATTTTTGTCTATTGCGGGGGGCCGCTATTGCGGGATTTTTTTGGTCAAAAGTTCTTCAGGCCATTTTGGTTCTTTTGTCCTAAAACGCCTAAAAAACCACACATAATTTGTTACTTTTTTTGGAAAAAGAAATATTTTTGGTTTTTATCAATAACGGGTGAAGCTTTATCCCTCCAGGTTTACTGGAGGTCCTACAGACTTTATTAGTCTGTGTGTGTGTGTGTGTGTGTGTCTGTGTGTCTGTCCCGTCTCCACGGCCTATATCTCAAAAACTACTGGACGGATTTCCTTGAGATTTTGCACACTGACTGGAAGTTAGGTCCCATTCAATATTATCAAATTTTCAGAATCGAGGTTTGAAAAGAAAGTGACTTTTTTACATTTTGGTGTATCATTGAAAACGATTCAACAGACTCCATTTTGCAAAATTTGTGACGTGATCATTTGACGTCGTATAACGTGACGTCATTTGCGAGGAGATTTTTGAAGGAGGGTCAATAGAATAGAATAGAATAGAATTCTTCGGCTTGCTTAGGCGTCCAGGGCCTATCGCGGATTCTGGTAGTTCTCTGGCTGTATTTTTATTGTTCTTATGGATACTAGCTGGTCTTTTACCAGGCCTAGTATGTCCTCAGATGTCTTAGGCCGCGAGACCTTTATCTGATCTTTTGATCAGTACTTATGGCTACTCTCACTTTTTACTACCCTAGTTCTAACGATCTTAAAAGATCGTGTGTATTCTCTATACTTTTCTTCCGGTGGCTTATGAGTGGCAGAGAGTGGTATACGTGGCAACAGCAGCGGGTGGCCAACATCATCACAGTACATGTAGTCTTTTTTTGAAGCTGTTTAATGACGAACACTGAATTTGAGAACACTGGTAAAGGAGAAAGAATTATCCCTCATGGTTTACTGGAGGTCCTACAGACTTTATCTGTCTGTGTGTGTGTGTGTGTGTGTGTGTGTGTGTGTGTGTGTGTGTGTGTGTGTGTGTGTGTGTGTGTGTGTGTGTGTGTCTGTCTGTCTGTCTGTCTGTCTGTCTGCCTGTCCCGACTCCACGGCTTATATCTCAAAAACTACTGGACGGATTTCCTTGAGATTTTGCACACTAACTGAAAGTTAGGTCCGATTGAATGTATCAAATTTTCAGAATCGAGGTTTGAAGAGAAAGTGGTTGACTATCGTAATACGATTTTTTCCATTCATGGTCGAAACTTCGGCTTCGCTGGCTTCGAGATCATTTTCGCCTTGCAGACGACTGCTTCGTATTCAAATCATCACTGCAAGGCAGCGCGAAATTGACCGAAGTCGATTAAAAAAACTCGTATTCATACACATAATAAACCAATTCGATTTTCTTTCTCAGATTATTCAGACTTTCTCCGATTATTTCGACCGTAAAATAGCAGTGATTTGACATTCGGCGTCACCGTGTCATGTGACGGTGATAGTTTCGTCTGCAACTCGCACTTACGTTATGGTTGAAGTAGATTGATGTTTACTTCGTCCGCTGAATGCTGTCAAGACTAATGCTCGAATGAATGAAGTATGATTTCCTAATTTTTCAGGATTAATACAAATGTATATCAAATACATCAGTTCAATTTAATCGAGTCAATTAATCGAGTACATGTCCACTAGGTCAAAAATGTGTTGATTGGAACGCAAGTCAGAAAAGTTACACTTGCAGTCTAAACAACAAAATGAATACAGTGTTTGTATTGAAAAATCAGGTCAATCTTTTCGTCGTTTGGTTCCACGACAAGAGTATGAAATCTTGTTTCCAGCGAGATTAGGAGCTTCTGCAAACATGGCTGACAACGGTCAGAATGGTTATAGTTGCTTGATTTTTTCCTTGTCAAAACTTGTTATACCTTCAGATTGTAACCACCATAAGATTTTCTGCAACTTTTCAAAGCAAATCTAGCCTAAAAACCTACCAGTTATGCATCGTGTTATCAGGATTGACTCGTTGCTTGTAGAACGACGGTACTCGGTAGCAGTACCACACATGCACATGTCTGGTGTGAACATCTATAAAGTATAATACACTTCCTCCTCTGTGTGACTGTGTGAGTGTTAATTCAGCGTCTATGACATGCCAAAGGAAAACAAAACATGTCATAATAGGAGCTTTCCTGAACCTATCCATCATGTTTAAAATATATGGTCGATTGTTCCTGGGCCAATACCTTAGAAATGGATTTACATGCTTTACAAACACTCCATCATAGCAATTCTCTAATGGCTCAGCTGGTAGAGCGTTCGTCTCTTGGTCATGCATGACCAGGTTTGATTCTGCGCTGAAACTTTTTTTTCTTCTCTTTTTTCGAGAGGTTGTGGGTTCGAACCCGACCTGGGTTTTTGTGTTTTTATGTGTGTGTGTGTGTGTGTTTTCCCCCTCTTTTCTAGAGAGATTGCGGGGTCAAACCCGATCTTTTTTTACATTTTTTTTAAATATGCCAAAACCTGGAGGTTCAGCGCCAGCGGTTTTTATATTCTAACTCCATCCCACGTTTGACTCTCAACGGGTGGTCCCTACGCCCTAACTCCAGGGCCCGACGCTGATGTTGGACACAAACGTGACAAAAAGTAACGCGTCCGGGTTTAGGTGAAACTCCCCGGACAGGCTATTTAAGTCAGTCAGGCGGGGTGGCGGGTGCGGCCTAGGCTGAGCGCTATCGGTAAAACCCGAAAAAAAATCCCCAAAAAGTAACTAATATATATATATTTTTTAATGCGTTTTAGGACAAAAGAATCAAATGGCCTTAAGAACTTTTGATTAAAAAATCCCGCAATAGCGGCCCCTCGCAATAGAAAAAAAAAACAGAAAAATTTGTTTCGAAAAAAAGTAACAAAACTATTATGGTTTTTTAGGCGTTTTAGGACAAAAGAATCAAAATGGCTTAAGAACTTTTGTTAAAAAAATATCCCGCAATAGCGGCCCTCCGCAATAGAGAGCCGACCTCAAACGATCAACGTAAAAGAATAGCCCTTTAACTGATCGCAGGCATTGAAGCATCCTTGGCCACAACAGTACTATGTATGCGCCTACCCACCCACCCACCAGACATGAATGAATGAATATCGACGCTTTATATCAAAATCTGTATTGCAACCTATACAGGTTGAAGGTTTTTAGACATCTAAATGAAAAACCAAATGCGTCGTTTCAATGTTCGATTTTGTTTATGTCACGTACAGAAATTCTTAATGTTTAATCAGTAATCTGAAAGAATTTCTGTACTTAGATTTCTGTGTATTTTTGGGTCATTCTGCATTTAGTTCTGTATGATAACAAGATGTTTGCAATGATGAATTCTAAAGGTTTGGGACAACGTCATGTTTTGGAGAGGGAATGACGTCAACGCAGGTTGCTTTAGAAAAAAAACGTCACTACTGATCGAGTGAAGGGAGAGATTGAAAGGTTCGAGGAAGCCGAGGACGTTGGACCAGAGGCCAAGAAAGATGAAGAAGAAGAAGAAGATGATTGACTAAGAAGAAGAGGAGAAGACGATTGATGAAGAGGAAGCAGAAGAGGACGAAGAAGGATAGCAGCACCGTCAGGCTACCATACCGACGCCTGTATCCGAGAAGAAGAAGACGATTGAAGAAGACGGTTGAATAAGAAGAAGATTGCAGAAGAGGACGGGGAGGGATAGCAGCACCGTCAGGCCCCCAGACCGACGTTCTGTATCCGTGAAGAAGAAGAAGATTGAAGAGGAGGGGAAGAAGGATAGCAGCACCGTCAGGCCCCCAGACCGACGTTCTGTATCCGTGAAGAAGAAGAAGATTGAAGAGGAGGGGAAGAAGGATAGCAGCACCGTCAGGCCCCCAGACCGACGTTCTGTATCCGTGAAGAAGAAGAGAAATAGAAGAAGATTCAAGAAGAAGAGGAAGACGATTGAAGAGGAAGCAGAAGAAGAAGAAGAAGACGATTAAAGAAGAAGAGGACGAAGAAGAAGAGGAGGAAGACGATTGAAGAAGAATATTAGGAAGAAGAAGAGGGAGAAGAGGAGAAGGACGTTGGCAGCACCGCCAGGTCATCAGAGAACGACGACTGCATCAGGAGGAGGGGAAGCAGAAAGACTGACGACGGAGTGGATTGGCAAGATGGACAATGGAACTTTGAGTGTTGACACGAGCAAGGATACAGCTGAAGATCCTCTGCAGGATCTCACCACCAAGGTGAAGACGTTTCATTTTATTCGTATTTTTCTGTTCTGAACTTGGAGTACACCGGAGAGAGAGAGAGAGACGCTATCCTCTGTGGGTTTTTGTGTGTGTTTGTTGTTCGTCTTGTCCGGCCGTGTCTGTTTTGGTAATGCGATTGAAATCGCCAGAGAATTGTCTGTTTTGGCAGGGCGATTGAAGTCGCCAGAGATTTTTGTCTGTTTTGGTAGTGCGATTGAAATCGCCAGAGAATTGTCTGTTTTGGCAGGGCGATTGAAGTCGCCAGAGATGTGTCTGTTTTGGTAGTGCGATTGAAATCGCCAGAGAATTGTCTGTTTTGGCAGGGCGATTGAAGTCGCCAGAGATGTGTCTGTTTTGGTAGTGCGATTGAAATCGCCAGAGATTAATTGAACTACAAAGATTCATGTTTTGTATAATTAAATAATTATATTGTTAACAACTGTTATTTTTCTTTGTCTGAATCTGAGAGAGAAATATAACGGTTGTAACATCAAGCAAACCCAAGACGGTTGTGACATCTGGTGACCCCAAAGACTAGGTTCTAACATATTGGTGACCACGACTTTTCTCCAGCGTTAAAAAGCTGTGACATCTGGTGAACCCCGACTATTTCATGCTTACTTTTGATGTCGGAGTTCTGAGGTTGCGAAATTTTTGGTCAAGTTTTGCCTCGAAGGCTGAGTAATTGTTCAATGTGAGTTTGTGTTGTTGTGACAGTTGTGTATTTGAATGCCGCCATCCCGCCCTGTTCATTATCTCTAGGTTTGTTCCTTGTTGATAATTTCTATCATGTCGGAGGAAGATAGCAGGGAGAGTTCTAGGATGAAGACTGAGGAGATGGATGAGGCGCAGCTGTTCGAGTTTTACTCACAGATAGCAGAGAAAATTAAGATGCGGAGCGATAGATTAGCAGACTTTGTTTCTGGTCATGTTGAGAAAGAGTTGCTGCGTCGAGAACAAACAAAAGAGAGACAATCAAGATTGGAGATGGAAGGGAAGCAAATGGAAGTAAGAATGGCTTTAGAGGAAAAGAAATTGGAGCATGCAAAATGGGAACTGCAAGAAAAGTTAAAAGCAAACCCAAACTATAAGGAGTCATTCAACTTGAGAGGGTTTTCCAAAAATCGGGGTTTTTATAGAGGTCATGGTGAGGGCAGGGGATTTCCCACGGGTCAGCAAGGGAGGCAGGAAAACTCAAGACAGGCACAAACATCAAATCAAAATGTTCCTAACAAGAAACATTACATCCCTTTCTCAGGTGAATTTCATAACTGCAAACAGAAAGGACACAGGGCGAAGGATTGCTGGTCCAGAAAGAGCACTGGGTGGTCATCTCAAGGTCAGTTGAGAGGTCAGTCAAACTCGGGTCAGTTTGGATCTTCAGCGCTGAGTCTTTTGTCAGTTTCAGGATCTATCTTGCCAGTTGTTCAGGGTTCAGTCAACGGCAAACCAGCGAAGATTCTTCGTGATACTGGTGCTACTTGTGCTGGAGTTAAGAGGGCACTGGTGCAACCAGATCAGTTCACAGGTCAAGAACAACGGGTTACTCTGTTTGAAGGTGCAGAGGATGTTTTTCCGTTGGCTTCTGTTTGGGTTGACTCACCGTTCTACACAGGGCAGCTTTTGTGCGTGGTCATTGATAACCCATTTGCTGACATTATTCTGGGAAATGTCGATGGTGTTATTCCTTCTGTAGCACAGATGATGGACATGGTGCAGAAAGCTGGAAGTTTGAGGAGGCAGAGGGGTGAGACTGCAAATGTCTTGACACGGGCTCAGACGAAACGGGGTATGCCGGACACAGGGCGATTTATTCGTCGGGGGCCGAGGCTGAGACCGCAGGGACCACGGATACCCATCGCTGATGCCATGGGAATGGGACGGTTCCCTAATGGGCAGACGGTACCAGCGGCTGCTCGGCAACAGAGACGCAAGGAGGCCGAGGATCGCCGACAGCGGGAGACTGAGGCGAGGGACATCACGGCACGCCACGCCATTGAGTACGAGGAGAAGTCGATGCTGATTGAAAAGAACCTGGGCCTGCAGGCTGACCTGAGCAAGGCCGGCGTGGACTACGAGAGGCTGAGGCGTGAGGCTGCCGCCCGCCAGGAACAGGACCATGCCAACATCCTGAACCTTCAGTCCCAGCTCAAGGACTTCCGCCAGCAGTTCGAGGAGACCACAGAGGCCCACAAGAGGGAGGTCAAGAACCTGAATGCCAACATCCGGGACGTGGCACGCCAGCAAGATGCAGTCCTGCGGGAGCTGGCAGAGCTAAAGACACAGCTGAAGCTGGTAGAGGAGACCCGTGATGTCATCCGCCGTGACCTCATCGAGGTCAACCGCCTGGTCACAGACGACAAGCAGAGGATGGATGTGCTGGAGGAGCAGAAGGCTGGCGTGGTAAAAGAGGCTGGGGAGCTGCGTGCCAACCTGCGTGAGGTGGAGAAGGCGCGCTTGGACGCACGTCGTGAGCTGCGGGAGCTGAGGCACCAGGTGAAGATGCTGGAGAAGCTGACCAAGGAGAGGCAGCAGATGGAATACAAGCTGGCAGCTGCTGAGGCCCGCATCCAGGAGCAGAGTGGGTCCCACAAGCAGCAAATGGCACGCCTGGAGTCTGACCTGGCAGCCAGACAGGCCGCGCTGGATGCTGCTCAACGGGAGGCCAAGCAGAGCAGCGAGATGGACCAGGAGATGGCTGACTATGAGGGGACTGTGATGACGCTCAACAATCAGGTAGCTACAAAGGAGACGGATATCCAGAGGCTGGAGGAACGCAACAAAGCGCTGCAGGAGCAAGCAGAAGGCGTTGAGGAGCAGGCAACAGTGAAAACAGAGATGGAGGCGTTGCAGCAGGGTGCCAGGGAGAAGAAGCTAAAGAGCCTGGAGACTGCCAGACAGGAGGCCGAGGATGCCGGGAGCGAGCGGCAGGCAGAGAAACGGAAGCTGGAGAAGCGTGTTGCACAGCTGGAGGTGGGAGGCGTGTCCCCGGCTGCCTTTGCATCCAGAAACTCCGTCCCTGTCAAGGCCAAGGAGGCCAAGGCAGGTGGTGATGATGATGACGAATTCGGCCTGTTCAGGGACAAGGCTGATGAGGAGGAGTCTCGTGGCGCTAGGGACGCTACATCAATGAAGCGCTTGGAAAGTCTTGAGAAAGAGTACAGGAGCCTGAAGAAGACTCAGGATGACCTGAAGAAGTTGGTGGAAGAAGTACGAAGAAAAAGAAGACGGTGGTAGAAGCACTTCTTTGTGCTGACTCTGATGCTGTGCCAACCGGACAAATAACTTTCGCAGAGGGAGAGAGAGAGAGAGAGAGAAACAAAAAAAAGAGAAAGTTTCAGCGTGCAAATTTCTTGTCGGCTGATTATACTTGGATATGCACTATTTTAACCAGGAGCGTGTCATATTTTAACATTGAGTTTTTGGGCTGTCGTTGCATTGTGGTGGGTTTCTTAATTCTTTGTGTAAAGAAGCTTCATAGTTTGGCATTATTTGGTGTGTGTACCTATAATGACAGATATAAATATTATTGGTTGTTTTCTCTTCTCAGTCCTGAAAGATTGATGAGTGAATTTTTTGGGAGCAATTATTTCTGCAATAGTGAGTGGTAACTGTCATTTCGTACTGAGAGAATTGCTTCTACTGTTCGGAATGCAACAGCCATTTTTAGTACTAGCGTATCATTCTGTTATATCAAAATGGGAGACAGGAGACTATTGTCAAAAAAAAAAAAGACAAATTGGCATTTGTTTTTTTTTTCCCCGGGTAAGGGAGGTGTCACGTACAGAAATTCTTAATGTTTAATCAGTAATCTGAAAGAATTTCTGTACTTAGATTTCTGTGTATTTTTGGGTCATTCTGCATTTAGTTCTGTATGATAACAAGATGTTTGCAATGATGAATTCTAAAGGTTTGGGACAACGTCATGTTTTGGAGAGGGAATGACGTCAACGCAGGTTGCTTTAGAAAAAAAACGTCACTACTGATCGAGTGAAGGGAGAGATTGAAAGGTTCGAGGAAGCCGAGGACGTTGGACCAGAGGCCAAGAAAGATGAAGAAGAAGAAGAAGATGATTGACTAAGAAGAAGAGGAGAAGACGATTGATGAAGAGGAAGCAGAAGAAGAGGACGAAGAAGGATAGCAGCACCGTCAGGCTACCATACCGACGCCTGTATCCGAGAAGAAGAAGACGATTGAAGAAGACGGTTGAATAAGAAGAAGATTGCAGAAGAGGACGGGGAGGGATAGCAGCACCGTCAGGCCCCCAGACCGACGTTCTGTATCCGTGAAGAAGAAGAAGATTGAAGAGGAGGGGAAGAAGGATAGCAGCACCGTCAGGCCCCCAGACCGACGTTCTGTATCCGTGAAGAAGAAGAAGATTGAAGAGGAGGGGAAGAAGGATAGCAGCACCGTCAGGCCCCCAGACCGACGTTCTGTATCCGTGAAGAAGAAGAGAAATAGAAGAAGATTCAAGAAGAAGAGGAAGACGATTGAAGAGGAAGCAGAAGAAGAAGAAGAAGACGATTAAAGAAGAAGAGGACGAAGAAGAAGAGGAGGAAGACGATTGAAGAAGAATATTAGGAAGAAGAAGAGGGAGAAGAGGAGAAGGACGTTGGCAGCACCGCCAGGTCATCAGAGAACGACGACTGCATCGGGAGGAGGGGAAGCAGAAAGACTGACGACGGAGTGGATTGGCAAGATGGACAATGGAACTTTGAGTGTTGACACGAGCAAGGATACAGCTGAAGATCCTCTGCAGGATCTCACCACCAAGGTGAAGACGTTTCATTTTATTCGTATTTTTCTGTTCTGAACTTGGAGTACACCGGAGAGAGAGAGAGAGACGCTATCCTCTGTGGGTTTTTGTGTGTGTTTGTTGTTCGTCTTGTCCGGCCGTGTCTGTTTTGGTAATGCGATTTAAATCGCCAGAGAATTGTCTGTTTTGGCAGGGCGATTGAAGTCGCCAGAGATTTTTGTCTGTTTTGGTAGTGCGATTGAAATCGCCAGAGAATTGTCTGTTTTGGCAGGGCGATTGAAGTCGCCAGAGATGTGTCTGTTTTGGTAGTGCGATTGAAATCGCCAGAGAATTGTCTGTTTTGGCAGGGCGATTGAAGTCGCCAGAGATGTGTCTGTTTTGGTAGTGCGATTGAAATCGCCAGAGATTAATTGAACTACAAAGATTCATGTTTTGTATAATTAAATAATTATATTGTTAACAACTGTTATTTTTCTTTGTCTGAATCTGAGAGAGAAATATAACGGTTGTAACATCAAGCAAACCCTAGACGGTATTGTGACATCTGGTGACCCCAAAGACTAGGTTCTAACATATTGGTGACCACGACTTTTCTGCAGCGTTCAAAAGCTGTGACAGTTTACGAAAAATAAAAACCCAAACACCATGTCAAAAACAAGGGACTGCCACGGCACTATGACTAAAGTAAAAGTCTAAAACACGGCGAGGTTCTGATGGCCGCGTATAATACGAAGCAAATACAAAACATTGGAAGGTAAAACAGCGCAAATTTTGGTCTTCACTAACTTCAAGGATGATCTCTAATACTGTATATATTGTGTAACGTGCCGTGTTTTGGTTTTGATTTTGTTTTTAAGGTGCACGCGTTGGAAGTCCAGTTGAGTGACTCGTCGGGGTGGGGGTGGGGATGGGGCATATTATTAGCCCCCTGCATTAACATGAAAAGAACGCCCCAAAACTGTATGCTGCATGGTTTCCAGCAGCAGCAATTACAGCAGCATCAGCATCATATATACAAAGACCCTATATATAGGATCTTTGATATATACGTTGAAGGGATCAAATGAAGAAGCAAACGACGACGGAAGTCTTTGCTTCACGAAGTATTATTTCGGGGCTCGGGAAAACCCTTCTAATCCCTAAATAGATGGCGCATAAGGAACGGTGAAAAAGTAAACTCTATCTCAGCAGCCGTGGGTCCCTGAAACAGTATTGAGATCATAGGATCTTTGTTGAGATGGTACGTATTAGCACACAAGCATGCCGCAATGTTGCTAAATTTAGATCATGGAAGTTGATTCGCCCTTTGAATAAACGACACTAACGCCTTAGAATAATGCAGATCAATACGTCAACGAGCAGGTGATATTTCCGCCTTTTACATATATCTGATGAGTTTCTCTTCGAAATCTACAGAGTTCAAACAGTGAAACACGGGCGATCTATACGTTGCCTCATGCGTCACTGGCGCAGTGATATCAGGGAGGTAGACAGAGCCGACTGTCGGCTGTCGCGAGTTGGCGGAAAATTTGCACTAGCTGCGATGGAGCCTGATCTTATCCAAAATTCAATCCTGTCAGTTAACGATGATGAGGATTTTGGACAGAATTTGAAGAAGTTAAGAATTACTGACAACGTTCGAGAGCTGCAGACTGTCTTACGTGACAAGTAAGTCGCGATTCTTGTGTTAAATCAATCAGGGTGCTTTGTAGTTTGTTGTCCACGTGTTGATGTTACGATGTAACTGTTGAAGCATCGGAAAACAAGTTCGGAAAGAACAAATGTTTGTTCGCTGTGTTGGATTTTGTTGTGTAAGGGTGTTTTTTCCTTTTCTGTGTGTGAAGTGGACGTTGACGATGTGCCGCTGTCACTGTTGAGTGAAGATGAACATGGTTGCGGGGTACCATATATAGCGTGACAATGAATGGCGGCTCACCCTCCGTCCGTCAGTTCAAGTTCCATGTGGGCGCACAAAAAAACCATCATCCGTTGGCTCTCGGCGATCTTACCTGACTAATAAATGTTTTGCGTTGAATGGAAGACGTTTTCTTTTTCACGGTGTCGGTGCTCGTGATGTATCACAATGATGTGTGAGATGCCCAGATATAGAGCTGGCGTAGATTTAATCGAAACACTACTGCTGTTCGTTTTTTTTAATAAGAATTTTTGCTGCCGACTGTGATTAATTAGGCACGGGGGACTGTGTAATGACAACGTATTTAAACAAATGGCTGCATGGTTGATGCTCATTCGAAGCTTTGCTGGTGATGCTGGAAATGAGTGTGCAATACGGCTATTTACGATGTTTACAACGTCAAACCAGAGATACTGTCCACCTGGGCCCGTATTCACAACGGCGATTTATCGGCGATTTATTTTAAGGCAAGACACGGGTCGAAAAGTTGGGAAAATTTCATATCTGGACGTTTTTGAGATAACATCAGTTTTGAGTAGTTCAAACACTTGCAAATGCCCCCACGTGTTTTTTTCGACCTGTCATTCGATAATTAGTTGAATAAAATGGCTTTTAAAAACATCACTCCTCGTAAAAAACGTTAAAAACGTCATTGATGCATCGTATTTTATGACTTTTGGAAAAATTGTAACTTTCGATCTATTCTACGAAGAGGTTCACGCCCGGTACCGTTGGAAAGCTCGTCTTTTCGATCGAGCACAGCAAGGGAAATCACTCTGCCAACTATAGTGGTCTATTTTTAGTTGATGATTTCAAACAGCGTACACAGGGTTGTTTGCAAACTCACTAGCCAATCATTGAGCTTAGAGAGGGAATTCCACTTGTTTCAACCAATCAGAGACTCCAAAGCGAGGATTCCCTGGCCCACAATGCATCGTAAACATGGCTGCCGCTTCAACGCTAATTCTCTCAGTTAGTTTATGTTTTGCACCAAATCGAATAAATTCGACTTCAATCAAACAATCAGAGAATGCCCATGAGTGAATAAACTCAACATTATGCCGCGACCGAAAAATAGTGGGCGAAGAGAGCAGCTTTCGGCTGCACGCACCTCGAAAATACTTCGCGGTCAAGGTCGAAAGTCTAGTTCTACTTCGTCAACGCCTGCGTTGACAGTGCCATCGCGATTGCTGCCTCCTCGTCCCTCCATCTCAACTGCCTCGATTCCGGAAGAAACTTCAAACACATCGGCATCAAGGAGGAAGATACAGATGATGCAGGCAGAAGCGAAGCAGCCGATTGAAACCGATCATAAGTGGGTCAACGTGCACTTAGATCAGCTGAGTGAACTAATGAACGATGTTCTTTGCCCGAACTGTTTTCGGTCTGGTCTCACCTTCAGCATACTATACGATGAAGACAATGGCTTAGCCAGAAAACTTTGCTTGAAATGTGGAGCCTGTGATGCCAGAAGAATGAAGAAAGCTAATGTGGCAGCCTCTGTTCAGGCATAGCAACAGCGCCTACACTATGTCAGTATGTGGCTTCATGCCTTCAACTCAAGGCATCAGAAGAGGAGGCTTCAGGAGGAAGAAGAAGGGGAAACCTATGGTGCTGGAATGGCAAACTGACTTGTTGTTGACTCATTCACAGCATGTGTCTCTGAAGTTGCCTTTATTGACCTTGGCATTTCCTGTGTAGTAGTAGGGCTGATCCTTTCCTCTTGAGCATGAACTTTCCCATCCCTGCATTTTTTTTGTACTCACTGCACAAAAACACTAAAAACTGGAAACTGTAAGTTCAGTTTCATTTTTTTAGCATGTGTAGTCCTGCTGGATGAATGTATGAATAAATGAAACAAGTTTTAGCCATGATGGATAGTTTTAGAAGGACTTATGCATGACTAAAAGTTGTTTTTGCCATTTTCTCAAAATGTGTTTTTTTCGTAGAGTTCAAATCAATTAATTACTAAAACTCATCACAGGATGATGATGATGACTTGTATTTATGCAGGTATGTTACATGTATAATAATTTATGAACATACAGACACTTTTTGCTGTAAACTGATTATTTGGCCAGATATGATTTTTTTTCTTTGATGTTGAACCTACTTTATCTGCAATTCGGATATTGATGTGGAAGCAATAAGTACAATTTTTTTACTTTTTGCATTACAAACATAATCTTCTGTACATTTAAAGATAAAGAGCGTACAATTTTAATGCAAAAAGAATTTTCAATAAATATCAAGTAGTTAAGAAGTTATAGAAATTTAAAAAGATACAGAAATTTGCATATTTTTGAATGTTAGGCGGCCATTTTGGATTACCCATAATTCTAATTACTGTCAAACTTTGATGTTTTGATTAACTGTTATGAGTTCTTTCATGCCAATGAAACAAAAAAATTTCAATAAACATATTTAAAAATTTCATGCTTCCTAGTAGTGTCTTGCCTTAACTCCGATTTATTTCTAAACTCAGACGATTCCAACTGCCTGTTCCGCTCTCCCTTGGCTGGAAACCAGTATATATAGCAAAGCGCAACCTAGGATCCTCTGACGAGCGTACCTTATCTAACCGATCAAGATAACGCGGGGCTAGGGGATAAATCGAGTGTTAAAAAGATAAATCGCCGTTGTGAATACGGGCCCAGGATAGCACAACCAACAACAGCATTGGCTAAGTTGAAGCCAATATGGCGTGACAGAAATATCACTCTCGCGTCGAAGATCAGGCTCATGTGCACGCTGGCCATCTCCGTATTCTTGTATGCATGCGAGTCCTGGACACTCACATCTGAACTACAGAGACGGATACAAGCCCTGGAAATGAGATGCTACCGCAAGATTCTGAACATCTCATATAAAGACCATGTCACAAATGAGGAAGTCAGCAACAGGATCAGGAGAGCATTTGGACAGCATGAAGACCTGCTCTCAATCGTGAAAAGTAAAAATCTGAAGTGGTACGGTCACGTGTCAAGAGGCAGTGGGCTGGCCAAGACCATCCTGCAAGGTACCGTAGGAGGTGGGAGGAGAGGCAGGCAGAGAAAGAGGTGGGAAGACAACATCAAAGCTCTAGTGGACAGGCTTGACCATTTCTGACTCACAGCAAGCCACAGAGGATAGAGATCGATGGAGGAAAGTAATCAGTGGTGCCTCAACAACCCATCTCAGGGTTAATTAAGAGACTGAACTGAAGTGAACAACGTCAAAGATGTCGACTCACGTTTCACGACATGGCCTTAGGTGTTAATCATTTAATGCTTCAGCTTCAGAGGAAGATGCAAGCATACAGTGTTCAAAAAAAGTAGAGGATATTGATATAAATGAGACTATAACCAAATTCCGTTTATAATCAGAGACTTGCTTTATTTCATTATGGATGCAACAGCATGTTAACAACATTTTCAAAGCAAAAATCAACAACAAAATTATTCACGTGACTTTTTACACGCTTCCCCTCAAAGCAGGGTGACATTTCAAAAATAACAAAAGTTCTGAAAGTCTCTAAATCTAATAACGGGTTGGGCCTCCGTTAACAGTCAAAAAGACTGTTCAGCGCCTCCTCATGCTGTTGATGTGCTGCCTGATGGTTGCTTGAGGAATTGCAGCCCATTCCTGCTGAAGGACAAGGGTCAGCTGCTGAAGGTTCTAGAGAGCTGGAACGACATCACGGACACGTCTCCCCAGAAAGTCCCACAGGTTTTCAAGAGGGGACAGGTCGGGGGACATCGATGGCCATGGCAGGGAATTGATCTGCCTTCTTTGCAGGTGATTCCTGACGACATTTGCTCGAAGAGCTGGGGCATTGGCTTCCTGCAAGATGAATCCCGGCCCATGGCGGCGTGCAAAGGGCACAACAAGTGGATCAATGATGTTGTCCCGGTAGTAGACACCATTGACATTGCCCTGGCACACATGAAGGGGCTTTCTGCCAGTGCTGGTGATGCCACCACACACCATAACGCTGCCCCGCCCAAAGCGGTGGTGAGCAATCATGTTGTCCTGATGATAACGGTCTCCACGACGCCTCCAAACCTGCACCCGGCCATCGTTGAAGTTAAGCGCGAATCTCGATTCGTCTGAAAACATCACGTCACAACATTGGCGCCTGGTCCATCGTTGGTGGATGGGGCACCAGGTGCTTCTTGCTTGGCGATGGCGTGGTGTGAGAGGCAACACTATCCGCGGTGTAAAGGCGTTCACTTGAGCGTCGTGCAACCGGTTTCGGATGGTCTGGGCGGAGACTTGAACTCCTGCTACTCGTTGTAGGTGTTTTCTCAACCGGGTAGCACTTTGGGTGTTGTTTAGTCGACCATGATTGGTGATGATCATGTCTTGACGACGGGTGGTTATTCTTGGTCGCCCACTTCTAGGCGTGTCGACAACTTCTCCGGTATTAAGGTTCCACAGTCTGCTGATGACAGACTGTGAAACACCAAGGTGTCTTGCCACGTTCACCTGCGTACTTCTGGTCTGTAGCATTCGGCCTCTGACCCATCTTTGGTCTTCTCTTAGCCGATGCATGATTTCAAATGAAGTTTTGACCGACTGTGTGGCTAGAACACACTTGGCAGGAGTGAGTACAGTCAAAATTATTCGATTTGCACATGTTTTTGACGCAAAAAACCTTTGTGTGAAAATGGGGCATCAATTGACCCCAAACTGCCTTGCGTTAATTTACTTTTTTGCACGAGCATGCAGGAACTAGGTCAATGGTGTAAAAATGTAGGGCAATGGTGTGGCTATCCATGACCATCAATAAATAATTCCTGCCTTTTAAGATTCGTCTGATTTTTGTGCTTCAAACTCAATATCCCCTACTTTTTTTTAACACTGTATGTGTGATGGCACTTATGTAATGTTAACACGAGTTGGCATGTGGTTTGCAGCTCGCTGTTGAATAAAGTGACCCATAGAACTTTGATATCAGAGGGCTCATCCGAGGTCGTTCGCTTTACCGCACCACTCATTCAAAGGTCAAATTTACATTGATGTCGACGAGTTTGAGTAAAGTTTTGATAAACAAAGAGAGCCGAAATAGCTGTTTGACAGACCGGCTGAGAGCTTCATGATACATTTCTACAAGACAGCTTGCTGTCAGGTTGGTAAGCTTCAGAGTTTTAAAAAAGTAACTACATGATTACCCCCCCCCCCCCCCAACCCAACACACACACACACACACACACACACACACACACACACACACACACACACACACACACACACACACACACACACAAGGTCTACTTTGATGAAGGGTGGAACTGTTTTGTGGGCACAGTTGTTGCATTTTTAATTGTCAGTACTGGAACTAATGTGCTGATTTTTTAACTGAATTTTTTTGTTTTGCAGATCCACATCAAGGGATGACTTTGTCTTCTATGCAGCAAGATTGGTAAGTACTGTCCAAGTTACTAGCAGTAAAGGTGTGGGTAGGGGTTGTGTTGTGTGTGTATCTATGTGTGCATGTGTAAATTGGTTTGAGGCCTTGATTCGGTGATAAATCTGGATATGAAAATGAATACTTTCAGTTTTACCATTTCTTTACTTTCATGACTGTAAATGAAGCCAGAAACTTTCCATTATATGACACATCCTGCTGTACTTGGCCTATGGATTGCTTATTGATCATAAAACAATGCTGGATATTGTTATCATAGGGGCAGAGAGCATGATTACTGAGAATGAGTGAAAATCTTTATAGGACATAACGCTTGTGTACTTAACGTAGGTAAAACTAAAAGCAACTAGAATCTTAAAAATATTCATAAAAACAGTCAGCGCTAGTCAGACAGGTTGCCCCATTCTTGTCAATCCGAGCAGTGCAGTTGTGTCAGTTCAGTCACATGGTGAGACAGGCAGTCTAGACCTGGTCAGGTCTGCCAGTTTGTCACTCTGTTGAACACTTATGTCAGGCTGACTGACTGTGGAGAGTCCAACACAAGCCATTTTCTGGTTACCTTTGGGCAAGAAAAAGTCATTTAGACTTCCCCGAACAGCCAACCAAATTTTCCTCTAATTCATTTTGCACCACAAGCACACAACGACTTGAACACTGTTGATGCTGAATGACACAGCTGTGCAGGCAGCCTCCAAACTACCTGTTTAGTTTGCCTGGCCCTCATAATGATAGTGTATACATTTTCAATGCTAAACAAATCTTAAAAGTAAGAGACACTGATGTTTTTTTACTAGTGTGGTTACTGTAGTGGGGCAAATATTTTTCAGACCAGTGGATCTTGCTTACAGGCAAGTGAATTTTCAATGTAATTGCCTGAATGGGGAAGAGGTTTTGAGAAGTTGTGTTGTCCAGACTCAGCTATGGAGTCAATTCATTGAAACCCAGTAAAGTATTCCATCAAATGTCTCAACCCAAGCCAAATTTCTTTTATGTATCCATTGATTTTGACTGCTTGTCAATTGCTGTGGGTAAGGTAGAATTGGGGTGGATGGAAGCTTCTTAGGTATATGATGTAATTACAGCGCTTCTCCTTCAGTGGTTTGTCGCTTTCAGCTTTGTGACTCTAGGTTTGCATGTCTGAATTTAAAAGTTCTTAAATGATATTGATTCATCTCTGAGGGCAAAAGCTGGCCAGATAGCTCTAGCTGTTGTTGAATGCAGTTGTCATGATGCCCCCCATCCTGCAGTTTTGCTCTTTCCTTGACAAGATTCGGCTTGTGGTGGAAGAAGGTCTCAACCAGCTTCCCTACAAGAGCTGCCAAATCACCACACCCACAGGTAGGCAGTGTGTGTAGCACCCCCTCTTCAATTCCCTCAGGGTTCCTTCCTCGCTGTGAGGTCGCAGATTTCAGCAAAAACTGAGACTGCACTTCAACGAGAGAAAAATATAATTTCTGTGAAAAAAGTTTTTTAAGAAACAGAAAACCTAGGGCATCGCTTTCTGCTGAAACACTACGAGCAGAAACACCATCCTGTGCTAAATCTCGCTCAAGAGGTTTGATGTTGCTACTTTGGATGACACCACTGTCACGTTGCTTTGGGAGTGAAGACATCTTGACAAGATGTTGTGACCAAAGGTGCTGCTCGCTGAACTGTGTAAAAGCATGATGCTTTCCTGCGGAAAATGCAGATTTGTTTGTGCCACCCAGAAGGAAGCAGTTCAATTCAGAACCGAGGCTTTGAATGCTTCTAAGTCAGAGGTCCGCTCCAAACATGAGGAAGTTTGCCACCATGATGGACGTGTGTATTAAAAGGTGCAAAAAGAGCACCAAGAGATGAAGGAACCCAAGTGCTGATTACCCTAGTGTTGTGTGAGTGAAGTCAGATTGCACCATTTTGAATCTTAAGTTTCAACTCTTCTCTGGGGGAACATGTCTCCAGACCTCTCATGATTTCATTTTTGTCAGTGAGAGCCTCATCTTTGGGCTCAGCACCCCCCCTCCATCCCCCTCCCCACCCCTCACCCCCCACCCCCCCCCACCCCCCCCACCCCCTTACAAGGCCCCAAATAATAAAGTAGGTAGGTAGGAACTTTTTTATTCTGTTCTAGTTCAAGGAATGGATGCCATATGGTAGACATGTAAAATTGACATTTGTTTTAACAAAATATCACTAATTTTTTATACACACGGAAAACGGTGTTTGGTGCACATTACTTGAAGTTATAATTGAATCTAGTGAAGGATTTGCAAATCTTAGGTGTGCACTATGTGTGTGTAAGTGTGTGTGTGATTTTTCCAACCATGTAAAAAAAGAAGGGTTGGCAGCAAAATTTAGGGTCAGTCAGGTGACCAGAAACGAGCAACTATTTTGTGGCCTTAGCCCAGTCCTGATGCCCCTGACTGAAAAGTCGGGCAGAAGGGGGGTGGGAGATAGGGCTACACAGGCTGCAGGGCATTGAGTAGCTCTAACTATATTTGAGACCACTTGCACCTGAGTAGTACTGACCTCTTTATGTCACCAATTCATCACACCTAATTGGAAGATGGTTGTGTGTCTTGGACCCTGTAAACTTAATGTTGAGTGTTGCTTACTACTGTGTAAAGAAGACATCTTCAATGGGCAGTTTTATAGATCTCTTCATGATAAAGCTGAGTTTTGCTGCTTTTCTTACACTTAAACTGCATTAAAACACCTAGGAGTAGGCAGTCAGTGGTACAGACCTCTTTAACTCCAGCTGTGTTTTGGCTGCCAGTGGCCAAGTCTTTCAGGTAGGCTGTTGGTGTTATAAGCCTCTTGAGCTTAGAGCCCAGTTCTGGCTACGTCACACTATGTGTCGAATTGTTTTCATTGTCAACTTGTCAAAATATCAGTGTTGTGCTCTGTTTGTTGTGGGTCATGGCTGCCAACAATGTTTTTGAAATATGTTTAGATTTTGTTCAGAGAGCTAGGACTTACTTTTGCTATTCGCAACATGTTCAAAACATCGACCAATCAAATTCATGAAACTGTGTTAAGTCAGAACAATGGCAGCTGAGAAATAAAGGGGAGCCCTCACTAGATGAATTTAAATGAAATTTTCAGTTTAATAGACATTTTGAACCATCCATCAGTCTGGGATTGTTGTTTGAAGGAATTTAAAAACAGTGACCACACAGCAACTGCTTGGCAGTCTATTCACAGGAATTTTGAAGCATTGGCCCAGATTGAGTGCTCAGGCACATGACTCGGGCATCGCTTGTAATGCTGTCAGACATGATTAATTCCCTTGAGGTGTTCAAGCAGCAGTGTCGTGAGCTGTGTGACATGATTCAAAACATTGTTATGGGATTGAGTTTTGGAGAACATGTTGGTCATGACAACATGTTTGGTGGGAACATAGTTTGACTTTTGCCTACAGGTGTGCAGTCATTGGTGCAAGTATCTGTAAAGCTCAGCAAAACATTGCTTTCTTTCGTGTCGAGGTTGAGAATCAATCCAACTTCACATTGGCAGTGGGTGTTGTAGATGTATGCAATTTTTTACTGACGGGCATAGCTTACTTCTTTGTCATCGTTATCGCTTCAGTACACCTACAGTTCTAGACCTCTTTAGCTCTCAGGTGAATTTGGTTGATTCTGATGTACTGACATAGAAACACCACACCCACAGCCAGGCAGTTGGTAACATGAACTTAGGCAGGTGAACTGTGAAGGTGAGAATGACAGACTTTCAGGTAATGTTACAATCTTGATACTTCACAGATAGGCAGGCAAGGATTTTGGTTGCCTTGAACTCGTTGCTTATGGGTATTGCCTAAATGCAGCAACTGCTCAAGAACCACAATATCAACAGGTAGGTAGCCAGTGTTGCTAGTTGACCTCCATGCAAAACTGATATGCCACACCCATAAACAGTTGTGGTTATGGTAACTGGACCACCCCTATTTTTTCTGCTGACCCTAAACTTTTTTATGTATCATGCAAGGCAAAACCCAAAACAAAAACAAACTCACAAAAAGATGGTAAACAACAAACTGCACGCTGTCCCATGTTCCCTGCCCTATCAGGGAATCCACTATTTAATCCTCCAAATGCCGGACTGATGACAGAGTGGCACAGTCAGAATTTTCTGCCACCAGGCTTTGGCTCTCTATGTTAAACTTTCTATAAGCTCACCCTATATTGACTAGAGCTTATTTCAACCAGTGCAAGCACAGCAAACATCAGTCTGGTCTACCATCGATGCCAGTGCACTGGGTGCGTGCTTTATTTTGGGGTTATCATGGCACTCCAAGGGTTTTAAGTTAAAAAATTGCATTTTCAGTGAAAGAAAGTTTGGTTTGTGTTGAACTATCTGATTCTGAAAGGAAAGAGGGGAAAAAAGTTCAGGGTGACCTACTGACCCTATTTCTTGGCCATGTCACCTTAACCACAACTTGGTTGTTTTTTCCCCCCTAGCTGCCTGGTATTTTCTAGAAACAGCACAACTACTGGAAGGCAGTCAGCATTGTGGCTGCAGTGAGTCACATTGGTTTCCCCCCTAGCTGCCTGGTATTTTCTAGAAACAGCACAACTACTGGAAGGCAGTCAGCATTGTGGCTGCAGTGAGTCACATTGGTTTCCCCCCTAGCTGCCTGGTATTCTCTAGAAACAGCACAACTACTGGAAGGCAGTCAGCATTGTGGCTGCAGTGAGTCACATTGGTTTCCCCCCTAGCTGCCTGGTATTCTCTAGAAACAGCACAACTACTGGAAGGCAGTCAGTATTGTGGCTGCAGTGAGTCACATTGGTTTTCCCCCTAGCTGCCTGGTATTCTCTAGAAACAGCACAACTACTGGAAGGCAGTCAGTATTGTGGCTGCAGTGAGTCACATTGGTTTTCCCCCTAGCTGCCTGGTATTCTCTAGAAACAGCACAACTACTGGAAGGCAGTCAGTATTGTGGCTGCAGTGAGTCACATTGGTTTTCCCCCTAGCTGCCTGGTATTCTCTAGAAACAGCACAACTACTGGAAGGCAGTCAGTATTGTGGCTGCAGTGAGTCACATTGGTTTTCCCCCTAGCTGCCTGGTATTCTCTAGAAACAGCACAACTACTGGAAGGCAGTCAGCATTGTGGCTGCAGTGAGTCACATTGGTTTCCCCCCTAGCTGCCTGGTATTTTCTAGAAACAGCACAACTACTGGAAGGCAGTCAGCATTGTGGCTGCAGTGAGTCACATTGGTTTCCCCCCTAGCTGCCTGGTATTCTCTAGAAACAGCACAACTGCTGGAAGGCAGTCAGCATTGTGGCTGCAGTGAGTCACATTGGTTTTCCCCCTAGCTGCCTGGTATTCTCTAGAAACAGCACAACTACTGGAAGGCAGTCAGCATTGTGGCTGCAGTGAGTCACATTGGTTTACCCCTAGCTGCCTGGTATTTTCTAGAAACAGCACAACTACTGGAAGGCAGTCAGCATTGTGGCTGCAGTGAGTCACATTGGTTTCCCCCCTAGCTGCCTGGTATTCTCTAGAAACAGCACAACTACTGGAAGGCAGTCAGCATTGTGGCTGCAGTGAGTCACATTGGTTTCCCCCCTAGCTGCCTGGTATTTTCTAGAAACAGCACAACTACTGGAAGGCAGTCAGCATTGTGGCTGCAGTGAGTCACCTCAGGGGCTCAGATGACTGGCTGGCTTTCATAGATTGAATTCATGCGCAACGGGTAGCATCTTATGGTACACACTGAACATGGCTGTCGATGACATGAAGGTTTGTATGATGTTACCCATTTGCATTATTTTCCTAAGGAGAAAATTGAATAAAGAGAGCTAGACTTCATTTTATAGCATTAGTGGGGGTGGGGGGTGGGGGGGTGGTGGTGGTTTAAATCAAAATTACAAATTTTTGTTGTTGCAATTCCAGCCCGTAGATAAGACACACTCAAAATACTGCATCTTGAATGTGTTAAAGTGCACCTCGGCTACATGAAAAGGCTGTTTGTACATGTTGCGAACTGAGGGGTAAAACTTATTAAGCAGGTACACCTACAGACGACTGTTGGTGTCATATATCTTGTTTACCACAGGCGAAATTGGCTAATTGCTGTAATAGATCCATCCCTCTCAAGGGTAGGCTGTCATTGTATGTTTGTTCCTCAAGGGTGGAGGCTCTTGATTCCTTCAACTTCAGATGATTAACACTAACAGCCAGAGTTCAACATTTCATGATATACTGCATCAGAGTTTACCAGATAAGCAGTATGGTTGATAAGGAGACCAAAAAAAGAGAAGACAAGTTGTGGTTATGGTCATATGGTTAGGTTGGCATGAACTTTAAAAAAAAAATATTTTTTTTACTCACATGCGAAGCAAAAGTGAGTCTACCAGACCTGTTTACTCTCCCGATTTTAGCGGGAGACTCCCGATTTCAGACCCTATCTCCCGACCTCCCGCTAGCTTCGTAAATCTCCCGATTTTTTTCCACCGATCTCCCGAAAATGAAAAATTTTGAAAGGTTTATTTCGTTTCCGAAGCATTTACATGACGATCTGAACTTTCTACCGCGCCACTGAAGGTCATTCCGCAGATCTGCAGTACAATTTCTTTGATTAGTTGAGTCAGGACCTTCGTCCAATCGAGAGCCAGTTTACAACCTGGAATAGCCGCCATTTTGCTTGACCGATCTCAATGAAGATGGCGTCTATTGAAAACTCAAAGAGAAAGACTCGCGAAACCGATTCTGAATCCGACAGTGAGCGTGACACAGAGGATGAGAAAAGAAAGTCCACTCTTGTCAGAAGCAGAAAGAGAGCAAAGTACAGCGCAAAGTGGAAGGCTGAGTGGAAATCGGAATTCCCGGCATTTCGCCCATCGTCGAAATCGAAAGCACACGCGTTTGCACGATCACTGTAGCCACGTGTGAGAAAAAATGAAACGTAAATAAATTGAATGAAATGTAGTTCATTGAAAAGAGAATAAAAAGACCATTCCAATGGTATAAGTATGAAAACTGTGGGTCAATTTGCTCAAAAGTTATGAATTTTTAATTGAATAAAATCCGGCCCTTCGTTTTACTATAAAATAATAAAGACAGTAGAAAACTTGTGACCAGATTACATGCACTGAACAACAAAAACCTTCATAACTTTTTAAATTTCAAAGCTAGAAGAAAACCAATGATATATCTGGAATCCTTATGATTAGAGCTATTGATTAATAGGATAAAAGAAAAGTGACAGATAAATTTTAACTTAATTAATTAATTCTTCTTGTCGATCGCTAAATTAATTATGAACAAATCCGAGGTCGCGGTCTGGGTCACGTGACCACATGTGGTCGATCCGGCATATTGAAAACCAAATAACACACTAAAACCTAAAATAAACGCACTAAACTGCTTTTAAAAGCATTCAAAATGATAATAGAATAACAAATAATCATTAGAAGCAGTATAAACGAGTCCACTAGGTTAGACGAAGATTCTCAGAAAAGCACTAGCCGTGAATAGGTGAGTAGGTCTACCATTCCACAGCGCGATCTGAAAACCAGTGACTACGTTGGAATGAGCAAAACCCCCTTTGGTAACTATTAAAAAAAATATAAAATCATTGAGACAGACTCGAAAATGATTTATCTACATGCGAATAGCAAAATTAAGATACCGAATACTCGCGTTTGATATAAAAACGGCGTTTGAAGATGAACCAAAACTTTAAAATTTGCGTAGCTCAGCTCACAGACGTCGCACGAAGATGAAACTTGTGTGTAGATGCAGGGAAAAACGTTAACTAAGTCATAAAAACGCAGTCTTTGTGCTAAATAAAAACGCGGTTTGAAGAAAGTGAACAAGAGAGGGATCGCTGTGCGCGCGTGCACAGAATCCGGTCACAGTTTTTGCGGCGCAGCGGAGAGCTGATTCGTGACGTCACGCACACGTACCTACGATCAGAGATGGGACTTATCAGCGTTTCAGCTGATTTCAGAGTTTTTTATTCCACTTTCAGCTGATTTTTATTCAATTGTTATGCAGTTTGTGACCTGGGATGGTACACATATCTAACCCTTATCGTGGTAAGCGCGACTAATTCAATTGCGCCGTTCATGGGCGAGTCGAAACTCCTCGCGTAGATCGACTCTGACGCTGAGTAAATTGAGTTTTGCAACTGGATTACTGTGTTGTACTTTAAATTTCATTGCAACTGGATTACTGCATGTACTCTCAAGTTTCATGCAATTAGATTACTGGGTGTACTTCCAAGTTTCATGCAAACTGGATCACTGGTTTGGATGAGACTGCTTGCCGCATTGGACACACTGGTATGTGTGAATGTGCCTCCTACCTTCACCAGTGATTTGGTGGGGGTTTTTTTTGCATGAAAGGGTATTCATGTATATAGCAATTTTCTGGATGTTTTTGACTCACATGCGAAGCAAAAGTGAGTCTATGTACTCACCCGTTTCGTCCGTCCGGGCGTCCGGGCGTCCAAAAACTTTAACGTTGGATTTTTTTCAGAGACTATTAAGTCTACCAATACCAAATGTGGCATGATGGTGTATGATGACAAGGCCTAAAAAAAATACATAGTGACTTGACATTGCTTCAAGGTCAAGGTCGCAGGGGCCATAAATGTTGTCTAAAAAACAGCCATTTTTCACATTTTCTCAATTTTCTCTGAAGTTTTTGAGATTGGATACCTGACCTATATATGGTATATAGGGCAAAGTAATCCCTATCTTTTGATACCAGTTTGGTTGACCTTGCTTCAAGGTCAAGGTCACAGGAATTTTCAAAGTTGGATTGTATACATATTTTGAAGCGACCTTGCCCCTGAACTATGGAAGATAACTGTTCCAAACTTCATAACATTGTAGTACACATGTTATACTTTCATCATGAGACACATTTGGTCACATATCATCAAGGTCAAGGTCATTTTGACCCTTATGAAATGTGACCAAAATGGGGTAGTGAACCACTAAAAGTGACTATACCTCATGGTAGAAAGTGCCAATAAGCACCATTGTGCTTCCTATGTCTTGAATTAACAGCTTTGTGTTGCATGACCTTGACCTTGGGTCAAGGTCACATGTATTTTGGTAGGAAAAATGTGTAAAGCATTTCTTAGTTTAGTGTATGATGTCATTGCTAGGTGTAGTTGATTGGCCTTGACCTTGAAGGTCACCTGAAGGTCAAGGTCATGTAAAGGTCAAGGTCAAGCATGTGAGTCGTATGGGCTTTGCCCTTCTTGTAGTATTGCTGGTTTGAGGTAAGTTTTTGAAAATGTTTGTGTAGTGTGTAATGCCTTCTTGTGTCTCATAATGACAAAAATCAGTAGAATTTTTCAGTTTTATTACAGACAAATTATCAAATCGTGAATGTAGGAGACAAACTTTACTGCAGACTGTTTTCATGTTGAATTATCCACATATTGATGCTATTCAGTTCTACATTTGCAATAATTTGAGGAATATTGGTTAAGATGAAAGAGTATAGGTAATCAGAATTACTTCATTTTGCCTCTCTAATACCTGGATCATCGAATTTACATGGTAATTTAAAGAGTGCATTTTTGGTCAAAGAGAATGATACATTAGTATGCACAGATGATTAAACCAAACATCCAGTAGGGTTTATAGGGTATTTACCCACTATTGCATAGTGATTTTACCTGTATTATTTCTCAAGGAGTGAAAAAGCCACAAATGTTTACCATTTAAAATTTTACCGAAAAAAATCAGGATTTGAATAAAGACTATAAACTGCACACCAAAATATTTTTCATTCAATTTGAAGCATTTTGTGTTATTACTTTATGTGTCTATCTGTAACAGTTCATCAGCAATCTCAAAGTTAATGAAAGGTGTGCATGTTTGCCTAATTTGCTCGTGTTTTAGCACCGCTGTAAGGGCTAAAAATAAAAATCTCCCTCTTTTGATTGAAATCTCCCTATTTTTGAGTCCCCATCTCCCTATTTTGCACAACTTAAGGTAAACAGGTCTGGTCTACTCACCCTTTTCGTCCGTCCGGGCGTCCGGGCGTCTGTAAAAAACTTTAATGTTGGATTTTTCTTGGAGACTATTAAGTCTATGAACACCCAATTTGGCATGATGGTGTAGGATGACAAGGTGTACAACAGCATACATAGTGACTTGACCTTGCTTCAAGGTCAAGGTCGCAGGGGCCATAAATGTTGCCTAAAAACCAGCCATTTTTCACATTTTCCCAATTTTCTCTGAAGTTTTTGAGATTGGATACCTGACCTATACATGGTTTATAGGGCAAAGTAATCCCTATCTTTTGATACCAGTTTGATTGACCTTGCTTCAAGGTCAAGGTCACAGGAGGTCTTTAAAGTTGGATTGTATACATATTTTGAAGTGACCTTGACCCTGAACTATGGAAGATAACTCTTCCAAACTTCATAAGATTGTAGTACACATGTTATACTTTCATCATAAGACACATTTGGTCACATATCATCAAGGTCAAGGTCACTTTGACCCTTATGAAATGTGACCAAAATGGAGTAGTGAACCACTAAGTGACCATATCTCATGGTAGAAAGTGCCAATAAGCACCGTTGTGCTTCCAATGTCTTGAATTAACAGCTTTGTGTTGGATGCAAGGTCACATGTATTTTGATAGGAAAAATGTGTAAAGCATTTCTTAGTATATGACGTCATTGGTAGGTTTAGTTGTTTGACCTTGACCTTGAAAGTCACCTGAAGGTCAAGGTCATGTAAAGGTCAAGGTCAAGCATGTGAGTCGTATGGGCTTTGCCCTTCTTGTTTAAAATTATAAAAGTGACCAGATTCAACATGGATCAACACATCATTTTCACATGTCTCTTTTGCTGAATTTTTTAAAATTTAAATAACTTGAATAGAGGATTTTCCAAGCTTACATAGGGCAGGGAAGATGGATCTGCATGCAGCTCATTGTTTACTGTCAATGTCTTTTGTTTTCTCGCTTTGTGTTTGCAATATGTACTTGTAAACAAGTTTGAGGTTGGCAGGGAATTTTTTTTCTTCTTGTGCATTTGTATCACTGCTCAGTGATTTCAAGAAGCTTTGGAAATCTGGACATCATTTATATATATGGCATAATGGATGGCATGAAGGTGAAGATGGGAGGTTGAAGGATTTAATCAACCAAAATGTTATGATATGCCAATTTTTTTGGTACAAATCAGTAACAAGTTTAACATTAATACAAATTGCTGAGACCAATTTTTAAAATATGAATTCTGGTCAGAAGGGAAATTGGTGTACCATGTAGAGTTGATAGGAATCTTTAGGCATTAAATAAACTAGATTTTGTTTGAAGAATTATTTCATTTTAATTTTAGTATATCATAGTTGTTGTTTTTTCCTAGCAAGCAGAGGGAAGACAGTAAAAATAAAACTTTGGCTATAGGTACATACAGAACTGACAACCTAAGCCTTTTTCAATAACACTGCAATTTTTTTTCACCTCCTAAGGTTAGCTTAAATTATTGACTCACATGCGAAGCAAAAGTGAGTCTATGTACTGAGCCGTGTCGTCCGTCCGTCCGTCCGTCCGGGCGTCCGGGCGTCCGTCCGTCCGGGCGTCCGTAAAAAACTTAAACGTTGGATTTTTCTCGGAGACTATTAAGTCTATCAACACCAAATGTGGCATGATGGTGTATGATGACAAGGCCTCAAAAAACATACATAGTGACTTGACCTTGCTTCAAGGTCAAGGTCACAGGAGCCATAAATGTGGTCTCAAAAACAGTCATTTTTCACATTTTCCCAATTTTCTCCCACGTTATTGAGAATGGCGACCTTAGCTACAAGTGGTATATAGGTCAAAGCAAGCCCTATCTTTTGATACCAGTTTGGTTGACCTTGCTTCAAGGTCAAGGTCACAGGAGCTCTTCAAAGTTGGATTGTATACATATTTTGAAGTGACCTTGACCCTGAACTATGGAAGATAACTGTTTCAAACTTAATAATTATGTGGGGCACATGTTATACTTTCATCATGAGACACATTTGGTCACATATCATCAAGGTCAAGGTCACTTTGACCCTTATGAAATGTGACCAAAATGGGGTAGTGAACCACTAAAAGTGACTATATCTCATGGTAGAAAGTGCCAATAAGCACCATTGTGCTTCCTATGTCTTGAATTAACAGCTTTGTGTTGCATGACCTTGGATGACCTTGACCTTGGGTCAAGGTCACATGTATTTTGGTAGGAAAAATGTGTAAAGCATTTCTTTGTGTATGATGTCATTGGTAGGTTTAGTTGTTTGACCTTGACCTTGAAGGTCACCTGAAGGTCAAGGTCATGTAAAGGTCAAGGTCAAGCATGTGAGTCGTATGGGCTTTGCCCTTCTTGTTATTCCTTTCTCACAAGTAAATGTCTGCTAAACAGCAAAGTAGTTGAAAAAGAAATGTACTGGATAACCTTGCATTGTGCACATTTTGTCATTGCTTCGTGACTCAGAAAGCTGGAACCTCCCTTGTGAGTCAGACGTTGATTAGGTGTTGGCATATTGTAGCACCCTGCTGTTGCTGTTGGGATCAGGAAATGTGACCTTATGCTCTATACTACACTGTGATAAACCATCTACTCGCCATTCCAGCTGGAGTACACTGACCTTCCTGCCTTGGCTGTGCCCATGAAACTAGGGTTGTTTGTTTATTGGTTACTTGGTTGGTTTCTTTCTTTCTGTTTCTTACTTTTATCTAGGGTTGTTTGTTTATTGGTTAGTTGATTAGTTTCTCTCATTCTCTCATTATTTCTTATTTTCTTTTTCCTTCTTTCTTCATCATAAGTGAGCTCTGTGCCATTATTAATATTGTCTGTCTGTCTGTCTGTCTGTCTGTCTGTCTGTCTGTCCGTCCGTCCGTCCGTCCGTCCGTCCGTCCGTCCGTCCGTCCGTCCGTCCGTCCGTCCGTCCGTCCGTCCGTCCGTCCGGCTGACTGTCTGTCTGTCTGTCTGTCTGTCTGTCGGTCGGTCGGTCTGTCTGTCTGCCCTGCACTCCCTTCCCCTCCCCCTCCCCCTCCCCCTCCCCCTCCCCCATTCCCGCATCACCCTCATCCCCCCTCTACCCCCACCCCTCACCCCCTCCACCTCTCCCCCTAACTCTCACCCCTAAGTTTTTTTTCTTCTTGAAGGTTCTTGCCACCTTCTCCCATTTTTTCCTCCCATCTCCGCGCCCCCCCCCCCCCCCCCCCCCCCCCCCCCTCCCCCTGCCTGTCTTGTCTTTGGTATGTCAAATTATGCAGGGCTTCTGACACTGAGAGGGAGGATTTTCAAGGGGCTGACTGACTTCCATGGCATGTAAATCTTGTAAGTGGCTGTGCAACAGAATAGGGGGGAGGGGGATGTGTCTAGAGAAACGTGACACTGACTGCATGCTCATTTATCTGCACACACATGTGCCTGGATTTTAATGGCAGTCTCGTGAGGCATTACTAAGCAGTGACACCCATGCAGATTCTTTTTGTCTGTCATTGGGTGGAAGAATTAAGTGGTGATACACCTTCTTTTTGTGCGACATTGCTCTCCCCCAGTTAATAGGCAGTTGGGCAGGGAAAAAAGGTGGTGGCATGAATAAACAGCCACAAGTTTGCCCTTGCCGCATCTGTGGAAGATGACCCAGTTAGCGACCTTCTGGTTTTCTTTTTACTTACTGATAGAGCGTTTAGAAAACAGCTTAAGATTTTTTGTTGTTTTGCATCTTTCACTTAAGATACGATAGGAATTCAAGATGTTGTTTTTGTTGCTTCTAAGAAGTACACTTCATGGCAGGCAGGGGAAAATTGTATCCATATTGTCTTCGCTGTGTATGGATACACACACACACACACACACACACACACACACACACACACACACACACACACACACACACACACACACACACACACACACACACAAACACACACACACACACACACACACAGACACACACACACAGGCACACACACACACACACACACGCTCGCGCAAGCACAGACACACAAACACCCACATACGCAAACACACACACATATATATACACACACACATACACACACAGAGTTGCTCACACACATGCACACACACACACACACACACACACACAGACACACACACACACACACACAGAGCTAGTCTCACACACACTCACATACACACACACACACACACACCTAGTCTCTCACACACACACACACACACACACCTAGTCACACACACACACACCTAGTCACACACACACACCTAGTCACACACGCACACACCTAGTCTCAAACACAAAAACACACACTTAGTCTCACACACACACACACACACACACACACCCACACCTAGTCTCTCTATCTCTCTCTCACACACACACACACACACACACACACACAGAGCTAGTCTCACACATACACACACAAACACAGCTAGTCTCTCTCTCTCTCACACACACACACACACACACACACACACACTCAGCTAGTTTCACAGTCACACACACACACTCAGCTAGTTTCACAGTCACACACACAACCACACACACGCATGCACACACACACATACACACACACACACACACACACACACACACACACACACACACACTCAAATACACATTTCATCTCACTTTCCCCTACTGGTTCCCTTCTATTGTTCAGCTGCAACAATTAATAATCAGATTTCCCTTTGTACAGTTGTCAGAACTATCACACCATTACTTTTCCACAGCCCTCCCCACCAGCCCTAGCTGCACTTGACAGGCACACAAACTTCTCCAGCAATTAGTCTGTGCTGTCTAGGACTGCGAGGAATGGGGGCAGGCAGTATAGTTTTCTGCAGTCTTTCCATGATAGATAGGTGTACTTTATTTGTCCTACATGGTAGGCCTTTCTCTGTACACTTTCAGCAACGGTGACAACATGCATACAGAACAGGTGCTTGCTGGAACAAAACAAAGCAACAAAAATCCATCTAAGGGGCACTGCCTCTCCGTTGTTAAGGCCCCCTGTGGGTTGGGGGTCAGAATAGACTCACTGCATCTCCCTACGGGATTCTTAAGAGGCAAATATCTAGGGACATCGTGACGACTTGTGCTTACCATAAATTAGTGCTTTATCCCTCCAGGTTTACTGGAGGTCCTACAGACTTTATCTGTCTGTGTGTGTGTGTGTCTGTCTGTCCCGTCTCCACGGCTTATATCTCAAAAACTACTGGACGGATTTCTTTGAGATTTTGCACACTAACTGGAAGTTAGGTCCGATTGAATGTATCAAATTTTCAGAATCAAGGCTTGAAGAGAAAGTGGTTTTCTAAGGTCGTATTCTCGAAATTACCGGTCGAAAAATGATTGAAATGACATTTGACGGCAAAGCCAAATTTGACGTCATTAATAGCATGACGTCATTTGCATGTACGATCTGAAATGCAGTCCCACTTAGAAGCTTTCTGTCTCAACATTTCAATTGACGTAACAGCAGAAATTATGGGTATCTTTTTAGATTGACGTCATTTGCAAGTAGAGTTTCGGGGAACCCATGCGAGAATGAATAATTTCCAGAACGTTGGTGAAGGAGACAGAAGGATTTTTTACGATGCGGGTCGTTTCGTTTCGAAAATGTAACCCTTGAACAGCATTAATTTATCAAATCTGGGTACTACTATTGACCGCAATACCCCGCAATACCCACAAATATACCGCAATACCACCAAATATGCAACTCGTACTTGCGTCAAATCGCCGTAGTTTGATGTTTACTTAGCCCGCTGAACGCTGCCAAGACTAATCTAATGCGATCGCCGTAGTTTGACTGTTTCCGAGAGTTACGTCCCTTCGTGATGCGGTCGCTTCTGTGTATCGGTCCGAAAGTTTAGTTGAATTTGTATGGTTTTTGGCGACCCATGTGTCTCAAAATTGAGTAGAAGTATTTTGAGCGTATTAGGATATCGAAACATCGCATCAGTTTCAATGTTGTTTTCTGGCCAAACATACTATACTATGATCATTGAATGACCACCTATCAGATCTAAACTCGTTGTCTTCATTTGCCTGTCGGATAAGTCTTGGCAGTTTAAACACTAGAGCAGTCATCAGTTTATTGTCAATTTGAGAGACTCACTGGCTCATAAAATAGGTAGCTAGAGCATAATCGCTCCAAGCATTGATTTCGCCTGCCAGCCAACCAAAACAAGGGACGCAACTCTAAATCTCGTCTTGCTTAAAATCGCGGAGTGACGCTTCTTTATGTCTATGTAACGTATGTTCTTTGGACGAAGCAAACATCAAACTACGGCGATTTGACGCAAGTACGAGTTGCATATTTGGTGGTATTGCGGTATATTTGTGGGTATTGCGGGGTATTGCGGGGTATTGCGGTCAATAGTAGTACCGTCAAAGATGTATGTTGAATGCATCAATAGTTCTCTCGAGAGGTTGCGGGTTCGAACCCGATCTTTTTTTGTTGTTGTGCCGAAACCTGGAGGTTCAGCGCCAGCGGTTTTTATCCCTCCAGGTTTACTGGAGGTCCTACAGACTTTATTAGTCTGTCTGTGTGTGTGTCTGTCTGTCCCGTCTCCACGGCCTATATCTCAAAAACTACTGGACGGATTTCCTTGAGATTTTGCACACTGACTGGAAGTTAGGTCCCATTCAATATTATCAAATTTTCAGAATCGAGGTTTGAAAAGAAAGTGACTTTTTTACATTTTGGTGTTTTAATGAAAACGATTCAACAGACTCCATTTTGCAAACTCTGTGACGTTATCATTTGACGTCGAATAAAGTGACATCATTTGCGAGGAGATTTTCGATCCTATATGCCAGAAGAATTTCGAAACACCTGGGGAGGAATGGCGAAATTCCAACATGTGCGACGTCATCAATAACGTGACGTCATTTGCGAGGACAGTTTATAGGAGAATTAATTTAGATAGATATGTCCTCAGATGTCTTAGGCTGCGAGGCCTTTATCTGATCTTTTGATCAGTACTTATGGCTACTCTCACTCTCTCTCTGTCTCTCTCTGTCTCTCTGTCTCTCTGTCTCTCTCTCTCTCTCTCTCTCTCTCTCTCTCTCTCTCTCTCTCTCTCTCTCTCTCTCTCTCGATCTTTCTCCCACCCACCCTCTTACTCTCATTCTCTCTTCCCTTCCTCCCCTTTTCCCAGCTCCCCTCCCCCCTCTCTCTCTCACTCTCTCTCTCTGTCTCTCTGTCTCTCTCTCTGTCTCTCTCTCTCTCTGTCTCTCTCTGTCTCTCTCTCTCTGTCTCTCTCTCTCTGTCTCTCTCTCTCTCTCTCTCTCTCTCTCTCTCTCTCTCTCTCTCTCTCTCTCTCTCTCTCTCTCTCTCTCTCTCTCTCTCTCTCTCTCTCTCTCTCTCTCTCTCTCTCTCTCTCTCTCTCTCTCTCTCTCTCTCTCTCTTACCACATTTGAATATTTTGCCTCAAGGGCTGAATGTAAGTAAGAAAGGCAATACTGCCTAATTCACTACCCTTGTAAAATAAAGTTCGTTCGTTCGTTCTGTCTGTCCTGACTTAAGCGCAACAACTTGGTACTGGTAGTCTGTTGGCTTGGCCTAATGGCAGTGAATCGATAATAAAAAGGGGGGAAACATTTCGTTTGTTTTGTTTTGTTCTTGCAGCACTTCAAAGATGGTGTGTAGGTCTGTGACTGTCTGTCTCCATGTGTTTTGTGGTGTGTAGGTCTGTGACTGTCTGTCTCCATGTGTTGTGGTGTGTAGGTCTGTGTCTGTCTCTCTCCATGTGTTGGACCTTTTACTGGTGAACGTATTTCATAGCATCAGACAATACTAGCATTGTACACGATGTCAACAGCAGGCAGGTTCGAGGACAACAATGTATTTATAATCTATCCTGGTGCCGCTGAGGTCCGCGCGTCAGCTATAAATAGAAGTACGAGAAGCTTGGATTTGTAAAATGTATTTCACGACCTATTGACGCAATCAACGTACAGCTTTGATAAATTAAGACAGCCCAGGGTTATATTAGCGTTAATCCCTCCAGGTTTACTGGAGGTCCTACAGACTTTATCCCTCCAGGTTTACTGGAGGTCCTACAGACTTTATTAGTCTGTCTGTGTGTGTGTCTGTCTGTCCCGTCTCCACGGCCTATATCTCAAACACTACTGGACGGATTTCCTTGAGATTTTGCACACTGACTGGAAGTTAGGTCCCATTCAATATTATCAAATTTTCAGAATCGAGGTTTTAAAAGAAAGTGACTTTTTTACATTTTGGTGTTTCAATGAAAACAATTCAACAGACTCCATTTTGCAAAATCTGTGACGTCATCATTTGACGTCGTACACTCCGAAGCACCTCCCTCCATAGTCAATAGATGTGAGAGCCTAATCGAGTCAAACTCTTTTTCCTACGTTCACAAAACAGCATTTGGCTTCTTTGTATTATGAACGTCTACCAGCAGACGCAAAAAAGCGATACTACGCTGAGTTGGCGTCAAATTCATTCCATTTGTGAAACCGGTAAAGTATATGTACCATCTAGATCGTTGCCTTCGCTGGTTAAAAGCCTGGAATGAGGGTGAAAAGGGCACGATTCTAACGCACTTTAGCCAGGCACTCTCCAGCCATGAAAATAGACGCCGACACGTGACCCAGATTCTCGCACTCAGCTGCGTGATTCGGGTGTAATACTGCCAATAAACATCGTTAAGCTTAAGATTACACCCGAATCACACGGACCGTTAAGGTGCATGGAGTACAGTACCGGTCAAAAGTCACAACGACCACCGACACCGACCATTTCAGCCTTCTTCATGATGCGTTAGAATCGTGCCGTTGTCGTGGTGGAATCGCCTAGCGAACTAACTGAATGTCGACACAATCACTCGGCACTGTTGCACATTTGCAGTCAACGTAAGATCTCGTACGACGATTTGATTCAAGGCCTAGTGCTAATTGTTTTGATGGTCTGGTCTCAGTGTCACAAAAATATGATGATTTAATCAATCCCTGTCCCGGAAATGTTGGGGACAACGACCATTAATTTTCAGCGTAATGACATCGAGTCAAACAGAGTTATCTATCCTACTTCAGCAAAACGCTTCGATGTTGAACCTCTACCAGCAGACGCCAAAATGCGATACTACGAGAAGAATATTGACGTTGATGGGTTAGATCCGTATGAAATACCAAACAGTTCATGCTATCATCCATTTTTCTACAATTTACAGTGCAAAATACGAACCACGGGGGTTTATGACAAGGTCGTTATAAATGCTTCATATACATACAAGTTTTCAATGGCACAGTTGGTAGAGTATTGGGCTCTTGGTCATGCATGACCAGGTTCGATTCTGTGCTGAAACTTTTTTTTCTTCTCTTTTTTCGAGGGGTTGTGGGTTCGAACCCGACCTGGTTTTTTGTGTTTGTGTGTGTGTGCGTTTTTTCCTCCTTTTTTCTCGAGAGGTTGCGGGTTCGAACCCGATCTTTTTTTTCTCCAAAACCTGGAGGTTCAGCGCCAGCGGTTTTTATAGCCTTACATGACCTACAAAGGCTGATAGGCTGTAAAACACTATCCATCCATCCATCCAACCATCCATCCATCCATCCATCCATTCATCCATCCATCTCCATCTCAGTTGTTAAGAAATGTGTGTTGTCTGAGAACTCATTAGCCCCCTGGTTTCTGCACTGCTTTTCATAAAGTGACTGCAATTTGCAGTGTAAATATTTTTTTCCCAACAACTTCTAATTTTAACTCCAAGCCAGCAATTTAACAACAGCATTTAATTCTTCAAATGAGCGTATTCTTAAGATAGACTTCCCCACTGTAATCAGTGTAATGTCAAACTATGAGATTGTGCTCTCTACATTGAATAGTGTAAGGCCACACACAAAAATAATTGTGGTTACAGTCACAGCAACAAAAAAAAAGGAAAAGAGTTGGTTGGTCAGCTTGAAATTTAATTTAATTGTTGAAGAGGTCTTATTGAACATAAATCAACACTTCTCTTTCGCTGAAATTGCTTGATTAAAAAACTTTTCTAATTGTGGATTTCCCAAGTGCTCAGTCACAGGGCAGGGAAGATGGATCAGCATGCAGTTTGTTGCTTACCATCCATTTATCATGTGTGTAACCATAACCACACCTTTTTTTTGGCATTGCCTAACCAAGAGTTTGCAGTGTACTTGCCATGATCAGAGGAGTTTCATGTGATGTGATGTTGTGTTTCTTCCAGGTCAAGTGTACAATGGCCTTCGGTACGAAAAGGGGAACTGTGGGGTCAGCATCATGCGAAGTGGTGAGTCCTGGGGTTTGATGGCACTGGTTGATATTCACGTCTTGTGCTTGGTTTTAAATTATCAGGGGCCTCATAGGTGAGTGCGCATGAGAAAACATGGCTCAGTCAGTGTCATAAATGACGAGGGCAGATTTTTTAACCACTAATATCAGAGGAAATGGCATGCTTCTAGCACATAAAGTTAACCAAAACTTTTTTAGGATGTAACACTACTGAAAACAATGCATACATTTATCAGCCCCTTGTTGACTTTGCCAGACATTTTCTCAAAAACTCTTTCTGTGACTTAAGCCTTGTTTGTTGTGCACTGCGACAGATGATGATACGTCATTGGACAAGATACCTGGAGCAGTTCTCCCTACCTAGAAGTAAATCTTGTGCTTGCAAGGGTGCTGAAGGTGTGGTAGATCTGTTAGCTCTTGGTTCAAATGTGTGAAGTAGAAATAGAGCTGGTAACTGACAGTAAAGCATATATTTCCTATGAATGGGGGCGAATGTACATTGGTGTATAGTGGATACAAAACAAAACCACCACCATTGATTTACAGGAAGAGAGAATGGGAAGCTGTTTTGTGTGTGTGTGTGTGTGTGTGTGTGTGTGTATTTATTTGTGTGTGTGTATTATTTGTGTGTGTGTGTATGTGTGTTATTTGTGTGTGTGTGTGTGTGTGTGTGTTATTTGTGTGTGTGTGGTGTGTGTGTTAGTATTATTTGTGTGTGTGTGTGTGTGTTTTGTGTGTGTGTATCACTGTATGTTATTTGTGTGTGTGTGTGTGTGTGTTATTTTTGTGTGGTATTTGCGTGTGTGTGTGTGTGTGTTATTTGTGTGTGTTATTTGTATGTGTGTGTGTGTTCGTTATGTGTGTTAGTTACGTGTGTTATTTGTGTGTGTTATTTGTGTGTGTGTGGTGTGCGTGTTAGTGTTATTTGTGTGTGTGTGTGTGTGTGTTTTGTGTGTGTGTTTTGTGTGTGTGTGTATCACTGTATGTTATTTCTCTGTGTGTGTGTGTTATTTTTGTGTGGTATTTGCATGTGTCTGTGTTATTTGTATGTGTGTGTGTGCATGTGTTATATTAGTGCATATATTTGTGTGTATGTGCATGCACAGGCATGCATCTGTATGTATGTGTGCACATGCATATGTATGTGTGTGTGTCTCTAAATGTGTCTGTGCATGCTTTGATGTGTGCATGTCTGAAGAAGGCCATGAGCTTTGCACCATGGGAAAAGCCTTTCCTCTCAGATCAGACTCCACTTTGGATTCGGCAGCTGGCTTCCTGTGCAGGACTAGGTTGCCATGAACTTGTCAGGCAGTTGTAGGTCAAGTGGTGGTCATGCCTGTGAAAAAAGCACTGTCTCTGTAGCATGTGGAAATAGGACTGTCTCTCTGGTGCGTGGAAATAGGATTGTCTGTGTAGTGTGTGGAAATAGGATTGTCTGTGTAGTGTGTGGAAAGAGGACTGTCTCTGTAGTGCGTGGAAATAGGACTGTCTCTGTAGTGTGTGGAAATAGGACTGTCTCTGTAATGCGTGGAAATAGGACTGTCTGTGTAGTGTGTGGAAATAGGACTGTCTCTGTAGTGTGTGGAAATAGGACTGTCTCTGTAGCCTGTGGAAATAGGATTGTCTCTCTGGTGTGTGGAAATAGGACTGTCTCTGTAGTCTGTGGAAATGGGACTATCTCTGTAATGCATAAAAATAGGACTGTCTCTGTAATGCATGGAAATAGGACTGTCTGTGTAGTGTGTGGAAATAGAACTGTCTCTGTAATGCATGGAAATAGGACTGTCTCTGTAATGCATGGAAATAGGACTGTCTCTGTAATGCATGGAAATAGGACTGTCTCTGTAATGCATGGAAATAGGACTGTCTGTGTAGTGAGTGGAAATAGGACTGTCTCTGTAGCCTGTGGAAAGAGGACTGTCTGTGTAGTGTGTGGAAATAGGATTGTCTCTGTAATGTATGGAAATAGGACTGTCTCTGTAGTATGTGGAAAGAGAACTGTCTCTGTAGTGTGTGGAAATAGGACTGTCTCTGTGGTGTGTGGAAAGAGTACTGTCTCTGTAGTGTGTGGAAAGAGAACTGTCTCTGTGGTGTGTGGAAAGATGACTGTCTGTGTAGTGTGTGGAAAGAGGACTGTCTGTGTAGTGTGTGGAAAGAGAACTGTCTCTGTAGTGTGTGGAAATAGGACTGTCTCTGTAGTGTGTGGAAATAGGACTGTCTCTGTAGTGTGTGGAAATAGAACTGTCTCTGTAGTGTGTGGAAATAGGACTGTCTCTGTAGTGTGTGGAAAGAGAACTGTCTCTGTAGTGTGTGGAAATAGGACTGTCTGTGTAGTGTGTGGAAATAGGATTGTCTCTGTAATGTGTGGAAATAGAACTGTCTCTGTAGTGTGGAAATAGAACTGTCTCTGTAGTGTGTGGAAATAGAACTGTCTCTGTAGTGCGTGGAAATAGGACTGTCTCTGTAGTGTGTGGAAATAAGACTGTCTCTGTAGTGCGTGGAAATAGGACTGTCTCTGTAGTGTGTGGAAATAGAACTGTCTTTGTAGTGTGTGGAAATAGGAGTGTCTCTGTGGTGTGTGGAAAGAGGACTGTCTGTGTAGTGTGTGGAAATAGGACTGTATCTGTAGTATGTGGAAAGAGAACTGTCTCTGTAATGTGTGGAAATAGGATTGTCACTGTAGTGTGTGGAAATAAGACTGTCTCTGTGGTGTGTGGAAATGGGATTGTCACTGTAGTGTGTGGAAATAAGACTGTCTCTGTGGTGTGTGGAAAGAATACTGTCTCTGTAATGTGTGGAAATAGGACTGTCTCTGTAGTGTGTGGAAAGAGGACTGTCTCTGTGGTGTGTGGAAAGAGGACTGTCTCTGTAGTGTGTGGAAAGAGGACTGTCTCTGTAGTGTGTGGAAATAGGACTGTCTCTGTAGTGTGTGGAAATAAGACTGTCTCTGTGGTGTGTGGAAATAGGACTGTCTCTGTAGTGTGTGGAAAGAGGACTGTCTCTGTAGTGTGTGGAAATAGGACTGTCTCTGTAGTGTGTGGAAATAGGACTGTCTCTGTAGTGTGTGGAAAGAGGACTGTCTCTGTGGTGTGTGGAAAGAGGACTGTCTCTGTAGTGTGTGGAAAGAGGACTGTCTGTAGTGTGTGGAAAGAGGACTGTCTCTGTGGTGTGTGGAAAGAGTACTGTCTCAGTGGTGTGTGGAAAGAGGACTGTCTCTGTAGTGTGTGGAAATAGGACTGTCTGTAGTGTGTGGAAAGAGTACTGTCTCAGTGGTGTGTGGAAAGAGGACTGTCTCTGTGGTGTGTGGAAATACGACTGTCTGTAGTGTTTCTCTCTGCATGCCTCCCTTGTTGACAGCATTGAGGTCATGACCTTGTGTGTGCTGACATTTCTCACCATGGAAATAGCCCAACCTTGTTATTTTGTATTGAAACACTCATTTTGGCATTGTTGTCAACCAATCTTTATGGTTTTAGATCAAATAGTGTGTGTGTGTGTGTCTGTCTGTGTGTGTGTGTGTGTGTGTGTGTGTGTGTGTGTGTGTGAACTTGGTTTGCTCATTATCAGAAAGCAGTCAATAGCCTCGCATACCCTGCGAAGGCTGATAAGGCATGATACATTATCTATCAGTTCATCAATCCATCCAATCATCCAGTGACCCACACTCATCCATCCATGCATCCATTCATCCATACACGCATTCATCTATCCATCCATTCATCCACCCATCCATCTGTCCATCTATCTGTCCATCCATCCATCCATCCATCCATCCATCCATCCATCCATCCATCCATCTGTTACCCATCCATCCATCTGTTATCCATCCATCCATCCATCCATCCATCCATTCATCCATCTGTTATCCATCCATCCATTCATCCATCCATCCATCCATCCATCCATTCATCCATCCATCCACCCATTACTGCAAAGTAAAGCAACCGAAGTGATAAGCTTGTTACAGAATTCCAGTGTTTAGATTATGATTTTATTCTGTTTCTACTTTTTGCAAAAGTCTTCTAATTGTTATGATCATAGATCTCGGTAATGTTTACGTGTGTGATGTCATTGCAGGGGAGGCCATGGAACAAGGGCTGCGTGATTGCTGCCGCTCCATCCGAATCGGCAAAATCCTGGTGCACAGTGATGAGGACACGCACGAAGCCAAAGTACTCTACTCCAAACTTCCTCCAGAAATCGACAAGAGGAAAGTCCTCCTCATGTACCCCATCATGAGTAAGTGTGACCTCCAGTACTCTTCAGTAGGGCAAGTGCATGTGAGCACTTTTTCTGTTTGTAATTCTTCTATTGCTACTGCTGGGCTAGCAGAGGCAAGGTGGCATATTCAGGAGGCAAGCATGGATAGCAATCAAAAGCACTTGCCAGCAGGAAAAGGCTCTCTGCTTTGTAGGATGCTGTGTTTGATTTTCTTCGTCCACATTCATTTCATATGCCTGCAGCTCTTTTGAAGCTGTTTTACTTTCCACTTGTATGATGTGAATCATCAACAGGATGATGGTTCTGCTTGGGATATTTCTTGGGCACAGATTCTCAAGTCCCTTGAGTCACTGATGTTACACTTACATGCCTTTGCATGTAGCCGGAGCATTGGAGCACTTCCAATCTGCTCTGAATTGAATTTGTCGGGAATTTTGCTCATGCAAAATATTTTTCAAGGGTATGATACATTTATGCTTTAGGCATGAAGTGAATTTGTCAGCCATGGTTGCTCTGCTGTCCTCTGTGGAGTCACGCTCGTTTATTTGAGAAGGAATGAGAGCATGCTGTAATTGCCTTGCCACACCTCGCAATGGAGCCGTGCACTTCTGTCTTGACCACCCTGGAACAACTCAGAAAACCAGATGAGACTCAAATATTTTCATGTTCTCGGCAGGCCAGGCAAGAAAGCTAGCAAAGGAGCCATGACTTGTGAAAGTCCACTAATGGTGCTTGTGACTTCCTCATTCAGATGGAAGGGACCCACACCTCCATGCAAATGCAGCATGGACTCCAGAGCAAATATTGCACTGGGGGCAGTCTGGGGGCAGGAGAAATGACAGCTGACCCTGAAAGAGTCCCAGGGACTGCATTGAAAGTCAACATAGCATGTTGGCATCAAGCTTTTGTAGTTAAATGTGGCTCTGGGAGGAGAGGCTACTCAAGCTCACTAGAGTTGCTGGCGTCAGCTTTGGGAAGCAACAGCTTGCGTTTGATACTTATCTCTTGGGGTGGGTGGATGGGTTTGTGTGTGTGTGTGTGCATGCTTGTGTATTTGTGTGTGTGCATGTGTATTTGTGTGTGTGTGTGTGTGTGTGTGTGTGTGTGTGTGTGTGTGTGTGTGTGAGTGTGTGTGAGTGTGTGTGTATATGTGAGTGTGTGTGTGAGTGAGTGTGTTTGTGTGCGTGTGTGTATTTGTGTGTGTGTGTGTGTGTGTGTGTGTGTGTGTGTGTGTGTGTGTGTGTGTGTGTGTGTGTGTGTGAGAGAGAGAGAGAGAGAGAGAGAACGAACAAACGAAAAAGGCCACCAGCCCATTTCAAGTGTACAATGTGCTCACATTTTAATTACTCTAGAGAAAAAATTAATCAACGTAGAAACTGTCATGCTCCGCAGATTTCAGAGCTTCTAGTCTGTGCTTGAATGCTCTGTATAAGTAAATGCTTGTTGATCTTATAGTTTTCATTTCTTTACTAGACAAGATAAGTTCTAAGGGGTCATCTCTATTCACATCTATACAATCAAATATTAAACACTCTCTCAAGTCATGCAAGGCAGGACAATGAAGTAAAAAATGTACCTCCGTTTCTTGTTCTCTGCACAATGGACAAAGTTTTAAGTTATTACTTCTCGTATATATCTGTGTTTATGGCTATATAAATCGGTAATTCCCATCCTGAATCGTATATGAGCGTCCCTAAATACTTTTTTGTCTAGATCATAGAGATACTGTTCAGTCACACAAGAAGTTTTAAAGAGTCTGTAAAAGGAGTATCTATCACTGTTTCTAACTTGTGCTTCCCAATCTGTGTAAAATCTGCCAATGAGTTTTTCTCTCATGTTTCTCAGAAACGCTGTCTCATTTGATACGCTCTGATTTGACCATACCTCTTCGCAGTTGCATTCGAAGAGTAATCTTCTAACCTTTAAGGCTCAAGAACCTTCATTGGATGTACACAGCATCAACTGGTATATTTTATAGGGTAACCTGCTTTCATCCATTTTCACGAGTCTTAACCAGAACTTGATACTGCGCAACTTGGCATTGACCCACAGTGGAAAACACCCAGTGTTACCATACACCATAACGTTAGGAGTGCGTGAGGAAACATTAAAAAAACTTTTGATGGCGTGTAGATGTATACTCTCTACAATGTGACAGTCATCCATTCCCCAGATTTCAGCCCCATACTGAAGGATCGGCTCAATATGAGAATCAAATAATCTAAAGTAGACAGACGTCAGGTGTTACTTGACAGATTTTTCTCAGTGACCGCATCAAAAGTAAAAGGGCAGATTTAGCTCTACTGGCCAACTCATTTTGAGTTACATTTGAGCATAACTTCGCAGATAGCATGTTTCCAAGGTATTTGTATTCACTAAGTACTTCTAGTTGAACCTCACCAAGGTACCATCTTTCATGACTACCCAAATGCCCACCCAGTCTATAGACAACTACTTTTGTTTTTTTCTGTGTTGACCATCAGACCAAGTCTATCAGCTGCCGTTTTCAGGCAGTTAAATTGATTTTGAAGGCCTACTACTGTGTCAGAAAGCAAAGCAACATTGTCTGCAAAGAGGAGAGCATTCAAGTCGGGCGTATTAGGGGCCAGCTGTATACCATGCTTACTATTGGCGGAGATATCATCAATCAAGGAATGAATAAAGTAAGAAAATAGGATCGGACTGAGTTTACAGCCTTGTTTCAGCCCAGAGGAACACTCAAAGAAGTCGGTCTGGCCGTCCCTCCTTCTCACACAGTATTGTACCAATCTGTACATGGCTGTCAGAACATTCAAAATTGTCCTGTCTCTAACAATTTACCGGGGAACTTTCCACAATACGTCTCGGTTTACCATATCAAAAGCTTTTTTATAATCTACGTATCCAATATAAAGTTTTCTGTGCTTATGTAGATATTTGCCAATGATACCTTGTAGAACAAAAATGTTATCAACTGTTCCATACCCCTTTCTAAAACCCGCTTGTTCTTCCCGAATGAGTTCATGCTGATCCGCCCAACTCTGTAGCCTACAACAAATAATGTGTGTAAATACCTTACTGAAAGTACTACATAAAGCAATACCCCTGTAGTTATCAGGATTGTCATGAGACCCACGCTTATAAATCGACACAATAATAGCTTCTGACCAAACATCAGGGAACACACCACTATCAAATATATCATTGAAAAGGCGCAGTAAAAAAGGTAACATGAAATGTTCCGTTGATTTGAGAATTTCCGCTATAACATCGTCAGTACCACCTGATGCTCCGGATTTTTAAGCGCCTCAGAGCGTTTACAACCTCAGATTATGTGGGGCACATGTTATACTTTCATCATGAGACACATTTGGTCACATATCATCAAGGTCAAGGTCACTTTGACCCTTATGAAATGTGACCCTCCATCACAAAATGAGTCACTCGTTGCATTTTGAACAGTTTGATATCTGTATGTTTTCAAAAAGAGCACACAACAAGCTTCTCAATGGTGCAATAATCATGAACTTATGACTACCCTACACGATTTCACATGACTTTGAAGATCGACACCCTAAAAATACGCTTTTTGAGAAAAACACGTTTTAAGTTTACATACATTATTCCCATTTTCCCCTAGCAATCCTTATTCTAGACTCATGCAATTTGCCACAGAGATAAAGCAGTGGTTTTTGGCTTTGGTTGGCAGCCTAGGGTATTCCCCCGTCGATCTGTCGCAGTGGTGGCTACAAAACTTTGAGAAAATGCTTGATGTTGACGAACGGTTCGCGGACGTTTTCTTGTAAATGATTTACCACCACACTCAAAAAACATCATAAAGCATACTCTTACATGTTGATTTCAAACACGAAACTTACTCATACAATGAAAAAGGGACTAGAGAAGCTAAAAACCCCAAAATCTCGAAGTCGACCACTACAACCCCCACCTCCTTTGTGGGCAGTTTGCGCAAAATGACTCGACTGCACAACCGACTCATTTAGCGATGGAGAGTCACAAATGTGACCAAAATGGGGTAGTGAACCACTAAAAGTGACCATATCTCGTGGTAGAAAGTGCCAATAATCACCATTGTGCTTCCAATGTCTTGAATTAACAGCTTTGTGTTGCATGACCTTGGATGACCTTGACCTTGGGTATTTTGGTAGGAAAAATGTGTAAAGCATTTCTTAGTGTATGATGTCATTGGTAGGTTTAGTTGTTTGACCTTGACCTTGAAGGTCACCTGAAGGTCAAGGTCATACAAAGGTCAAGGTCAAGCATGTGAGGCATGTGGGCTTTGCCCTTCTTGTTAAATTAAGTTGAATCTCAAAATTGCTGGAGTAACCCCCCTTGGATGAATTTTTGGCTGTACCATGAATGTGTGTGTGTGTGTGTGTGTGTGTGTAGGTGTGTTGTGGTTTGTGTGTGTGTGTTGTGTGTTTGCGTGCATGGGTGTGTATGTGTGTCAGATGTTTCCATAATGCTGACAAGATTCAAAGCTTGCCAGAACAAATGGCAAGTGATAGGTTTTGATTTTCAGTTCGATAGATATCTGTAGCAATGTCATTGAGAGTGGAAATGGCATTTTGTCGACCATGTTGTTGTTGTGTGTGAGTTGGGCTCGGTCTTCCTGGGTGATTTGAAGGCCCAGTTGGATCAGAGTGATTGACCCGGTCCTGGTGCCCCCTGGTAGCTCTATGGCTTCCTGGTGGAGTTACTGGTTCCAGTCCTGGTGCCCCCTGGTAGCCTCTATGGCTTCCTGGTGGAGTTCCTGGTTCCAGTCCTGGTGCCCCCTGGTAGCTGTATGGCTTTCTGGTGGAGTTACTGGTTCCAGTCCTGGTGTCCCCTGGTAGCTCTATGGCTTCCTGGTGGAGTTACTGGTTCCAGTCCTGGTGTCCCCTGGTAGCTCTATGGCTTCCTGGTGGAGTTACTGGTTCCAGTCCTGGTGCCCCCTGGTAGCTCTATGGCTTCCTGGTGGAGTTACTGGTTCCAGTCCTGGTGCCCCCTGGTAGCTCTATGGCTTCCTGGGGCTGCCCCTGGTGGAGTTACTGGTTCCAGTCCTGGTGTCCCCTGGTAGCTCTATGGCTTCCTGGTGGAGTTACTGGTTCCAGTCCTGGTGCCCCCTGGTAGCTCTATGGCTTCCTGGGGCTGCCCCTGGTGGAGTTACTGGTTCCAGTCCTGGTGCCCCCTGGTAGCTCTATGGCTTCCTGGTGGAGTTACTGGTTCCAGTCCTGGTGCCCCCTGGTAGCTCTATGGCTTCCTGGGGCTGCCCCTGGTGGAGTTACTGGTTCCAGTCCTGGTGCCCCCTGGTAGCTCTATGGCTTCCTGGGGCTGCCCCTGGTGGAGTTAGTGGTTCCAGTCCTGGTGCCCCCTGGTAGCTCTATGGCTTCCTGGTGGAGTTACTGGTTCCAGTCCTGGTGCCCCCTGGTAGCTGTATGGCTTCCTGGGGCTGCCCCTGGTGGAGTTACTGGTTCCAGTCCTGGTGCCCTCTGGTGGAGTTACTGGTTCCAGTCCTGGTGCCCCCTGGTAGCTCTATGGCTTCCTGGTGGAGTTACTGGTTCCAGTCCTGGTGCCCCCTGGTAGCTCTATGGCTTCCTGGTGGAGTTACTGGTTCCAGTCCTGGTGCCCCCTGGTGGCTTCCTGGGGCTGCCCCTGGTGGAGTTACTGGTTCCAGTCCTGGTGCCCCCTGGTAGCTCTATGGCTTCCTGGTGGAGTTACTGGTTCCAGTCCTGGTGCCCCCTGGTAGCTCTATGACTTCCTGGGGCTGCCCCTGGTGGAGTTACTGGTTCCAGTCCTGGTGTCCCCTGGTAGCTCTATGGCTTCCTGGTGGAGTTACTGGTTCCAGTCCTGGTGCCCCCTGGTAGCTCTATGGCTTCCTGGTGGAGTTACTGGTTCCAGTCCTGGTGTCCCCTGGTAGCTCTATGGCTTCCTGGTGGAGTTACTGGTTCCAGTCCTGGTGTCCCCTGGTAGCTCTATGGCTTCCTGGTGGAGTTACTGGTTCCAGTCCTGGTGCCCCCTGGTAGCTCTATGACTTCCTGGGGCTGCCCCTGGTGGAGTTACTGGTTCCAGTCCTGGTGCCCCCTGGTAGCTCTATGGCTTCCTGGTGGAGTTACTGGTTCCAGTCCTGGTGCCCCCTGGTAGCTCTATGACTTCCTGGGGCTGCCCCTGGTGGAGTTACTGGTTCCAGTCCTGGTGCCCCCTGGTAGCTCTATGGCTTCCTGGTGGAGTTACTGGTTCCAGTCCTGGTGCCCCCTGGTAGCTCTATGGCTTCCTGGTGGAGTTACTGGTTCCAGTCCTGGTGTCCCCTGGTAGCTCTATGGCTTCCTGGTGGAGTTACTGGTTCCAGTCCTGGTGCCCCCTGGTAGCTCTATGACTTCCTGGGGCTGCCTCTGGTGGAGTTACTGGTTCCAGTCCTGGTGCCCCCTGGTAGCTCTATGGCTTCCTGGTGGAGTTACTGGTTCCAGTCCTGGTGCCCCCTGGTAGCTCTATGGCTTCCTGGTGGAGTTACTGGTTCCAGTCCTGGTGCCCCCTGGTAGCTGTATGGCTTCCTGGGGCTGCCCCTGGTGGAGTTACTGGTTCCAGTCCTGGTGTCCCCTGGTAGCTCTATGGCTTCCTGGGGCTGCCCCTGGTGGAGTTACTGGTTGCAGTCCTGGTGCCCCCTGGTAGCTCTATGGCTTCCTGGGGCTGCCCCTGGTGGAGTTACTGGTTCCGGTCCTGGTGCCCCCTGGTAGCTCTATTGCTTCCTGGTGGAGTTACTGGTTCCAGTCCTGGTGTCCCCTGGTAGCTCTATGGCTTCCTGGTGGAGTTACTGGTTCCAGTCCTGGTGTCCCCTGGTAGCTCTATGGCTTCCTGGTGGAGTTACTGGTTCTAGTCCTGGTGCCCCCTGGTAGCTCTATGGCTTCCTGGTGGAGTTACTGGTTCCAGTCCTGGTGTCCCCTGGTAGCTCTATGGCTTCCTGGTGGAGTTACTGGTTCCAGTCCTGGTGTCCCCTGGTAGCTCTATGGCTTCCTGGTGGAGTTACTGGTTCCAGTCCTGGTGTCCCCTGGTAGCTCTATGGCTTCCTGGTGGAGTTACTGGTTCCAGTCCTGGTGTCCCCTGGTAGCTCTATGGCTTCCTGGTGGAGTTACTGGTTCCAGTCCTGGTGTCCCCTGGTAGCTCTATGGCTTCCTGGTGGAGTTACTGGTTCCAGTCCTGGTGCCCCCTGGTAGCTCTATGGCTTCCTGGTGGAGTTACTGGTTCCAGTCCTGGTGTCCCCTGGTAGCTCTATGGCTTCCTGGTGGAGTTACTGGTTCCAGTCCTGGTGCCCCCTGGTAGCTCTATGGCTTCCTGGGGCTGCCCCTGGTGGAGTTACTGGTTCCAGTCCTGGTGCCCCCTGGTGGAGTTACTGGTTCCAGTCCTGATGCCCCCTGGTAGCTCTATGGCTTCCTGGGGCTGCCCCTGGTGGAGTTACTGGTTCCAGTCCTGGTGCCCCCTGGTAGCTCTATGGCTTCCTGGGGCTGCCCCTGGTGGAGTTACTGGTTCCGGTCCTGGTGCCCCCTGGTAGCTCTATTGCTTCCTGGTGGAGTTACTGGTTCCAGTCCTGGTGTCCCCTGGTAGCTCTATTGCTTCCTGGTGGAGTTACTGGTTCCAGTCCTGGTGTCCCCTGGTAGCTCTATGGCTTCCTGGTGGAGTTACTGGTTCCAGTCCTGGTGCCCCCTGGTAGCTCTATGGCTTCCTGGGGCTGCCCCTGGTGGAGTTACTGGTTCCAGTCCTGGTGCCCCCTGGTAGCTCTATGGCTTCCTGGTGGAGTTAGTGGTTCCAGTCCTGGTGCCCCCTGGTAGCTCTATGGCTTCCTGGTGGAGTTACTGGTTCCAGTCCTGGTGCCCCCTGGTAGCTGTATGGCTTCCTGGTGGAGTTACTGGTTCCAGTCCTGGTGCCCCCTGGTAGCTGTATGGCTTCCTGGTGGAGTTACTGGTTCCAGTCCTGGTGTCCCCTGGTAGCTCTATGGCTTCCTGGTGGAGTTACTGGTTCCAGTCCTGGTGCCCCCTGGTAGCTGTATGGCTTCCTGGGGCTGCCCCTGGTGGAGTTACTGGTTCCAGTCCTGGTGCCCCCTGGTAGCTCTATGACTTCCTGGGGCTGCCTCTGGTGGAGTTACTGGTTCCAGTCCTGGTGCCCCCTGGTAGCTCTATGGCTTCCTGGTGGAGTTACTGGTTCCAGTCCTGGTGCCCCCTGGTAGCTCTATGGCTTCCTGGGGCTGCCCCTGGTGGAGTTACTGGTTCCAGTCCTGGTGCCCCCTGGTAGCTCTATGGCTTCCTGGGGCTGCCCCTGGTGGAGTTACTGGTTCCAGTCCTGGTGTCCCCTGGTAGCTCTATGGCTTCCTGGGGCTGCCCCTGGTGGAGTTACTGGTTCCGGTCCTGGTGCCCCCTGGTAGCTCTATGGCTTCCTGGTGGAGTTACTGGTTCCAGGGAATGAGGGGGCACTGAGTGGCTCTGGCTCATTACTCATGTGATTCTAGGCAGTTAGCACATCTCTAACCAGTTATCCAATGTTGTCTTTCCTCAGGCACTCATGTGATTCTAGGCAGTTGGCACATCCCTAACCAGTCATCCAATGTTGTCTTTCCTCAGGCACTGGCAACACGGTCACCAAGGCAATGAACGTCCTCAGAGATCACTGTGTCCGTGAGGACAACGTCATCATTCTCAACCTCTTCTGCACTCCACAAGGTAACAGTCTTGAGTGTTTTCTTTTGATGCATGATTTATGGAAGGTCTTTTGAAGTTCATAATTACATGCCCATAGCATCCTGGTATTTAGGTACCGTAAATCTATTTCATGTTGTGACCGTGTAAACAATGCAAGAGTGTTTAGTGTAGACAAGCTGTAATGGGTGGGAGGTGACTTCTGCTGTGCTTTGCATTCTCCATTCATGTGCCATCTCAGAAGTGTCTCAGTTTTTGGTTGTTTCTTTCTCTCATTTTTTTTCAGCCTAATTCCTGCACTGTCTTCTGTATAGCTTTAGCTTCATATGTCTCCATGTCCTTTTGGCTCTTTGACCTGTTGTTTCTTTCTTTGTTTATGAATATGTCTCTTGTCCCCTGTGTCTTCTCCTCTGCCTTTGTCAGTTTGTGTGTGTGTATGATGTGCATGTTTGTGTGTGTGTGTGTGTGTGTGTGTGGTGCGTATGATGTGCATGTGTGTGTGTGTGTGTGTTGTGTTTGTGTCTCTAAGTGTGCCTGTCTGTCTTTCTGTGTTTTTGCATGTATGTGTGTTTGTGTTTGCGCAAACAAGTCTCTATGTGTGCATACATGTGTGTGTTTGTGTCTGTGTAGTAGTGTGTTTGCCTGTGTGTCTGCATGTCTATTCTGTGTGTTGTGTGTGACTGTCCACCTGATTGTCTCTATCTGTCACATACGTGATTTCTAGCAACTGTGGATGCAAAATTGGTGAATGCTAGTAGTCAACGAAATGGCAAATCAGTGAAGATTTGTACCTTTGACCTCAAGAGCCAGTACCCCACAAATGTTCATTCTACTTACCAAGCTGGCAGTGTTGCTGTTTCTCGAAGCTTCACTTTCAGAACCATAGCGATGACCCATGTCTGCCTTCGTCTTGCAGCTGTTCGAAAGCTCATCTCAGAGTTTCCAGGAATGACCATACTCACCACAGAAGTTCATCCAGTGGCACCAAACCACTTTGGACAGAAGTTCTTTGGCACGGAATGAGGGCCCAGTGGGTTCTTTCTGCAGTGAAGTGGAGAGGCAACTGAGGGATCAGGACTGAGGAACATCGCATCTGCTGGTCAGACTTGTCTGTGTCTGGGTGTACTTTTCTGCTTCCACCTCACAGGTTTTAGAGAACATGGAGGTAAAAGAGAAGAATATTTTTTTATGTATGTGATTCCGTATCAAATGCTTCAAGAAAGCGCTCCCCTCTCCCCAAAGAAGAAAAAGAAAAAATGTCGTTTTACTTTTGTGTACTTGTCAGACTCTGTTGTCTTGGGTTTTGAGTTTTCTGGGTTTCATGCTCTGGAAGTTTTTTCATTTGTGATTGTAATAATGTTGCATTTATATTGTGGGGTTATCTTTTCAATCTTGTCTGCATATTTGCTGTGGTATTTATCATTATTATTATTAATTTATTTTTTGCTTCTGCACTTGAGTTTGAAAGCTGTGCAGATTGAAACCTTATGGTTAAAATGTGACATTTTTTAAAGAAGGAAAGCTGTTGTTGAAGTGGGCACACATAGTCTGCACAGTGCTATATGTAGTATCTATTTGCTCTGATGCTTTTCTTGATGGCCAGGGATAGAGGTGGTTTTGGAAGCGGGTGCTCATTTATTGAGAAATTAGTGCAAGGATATTATTTTTTGTGCAGGTGCTGGATCTCCCAAGACGACTGCCATTTTATCTCAGTGCAAATTGAGCATTTCCAATAAATTCCTGACAAGTGTCTTATGACCATTTCCATGAGAGTGTGCTGAAACATTTCTGATTCCAGATTTGACCAAGTGTCTTATGACCACAATGTGCATTGCATTCAAACTCCAGGATTTCCTCAATCATCAATGAGACAGTGCTGTAGTCTACATTCTCATATGTTGATAATAACTGTTAAATATTGCTGTCTTCATATTTGATATTCTAAACCAGGGCTTATTTTTACCCAAGATGTGAAGTCTTTTTCCATTTGTTTCATCGTCCATGTTGTCTTTTAACATTCACCAGTATGGTAATTTTGTTTTGACAAGGTCATTCTTATGATACATTGAAAGCAGTATGAAGTCAGCCTGCAGAGTCATGTCTTTGATAGTAAATGTTATTTTTGATAGGCTAATTGTGAAGTTTTTAGCATTTTCAGTTTTTTGTCAAGTACAACATGAACTCATTGAGAGCTGCCTATAGCTGACATTGACCACGGGGCATTATGCTAAGGAGAAAAAACCCAACAAACTCTGAAAAACCCTCGTATTCTAGTGCTGCATTCAAGATTTTGACAATTTTAATGTTGTAAAAGTATCAATTATATTTGCTAGAATATTTTGAGAGCATCATGTGAAAGGTTTATAAAAAGAATGTTTCTTCATATCCACAATGATGACGCTGCTGAAGTTAGAGGCATCTCCAGGCTAAATGGAGATGGTTTGGAGGCAAGATTAGTTGAGTCCCTAACTGTGGACTGAAGGGGTCTCAAGCATTTATGTTCTCAGCTCATGCGTATGCTTTTTGTTTGGAGGAGTTTTGTCACTGCACATGTACTTCTCATTTAGCATGTACAGTCCTCTTGTTGGATTTGAATGTTGTTTTGAAACAGTACAGTGAATGTCTGTTTTTTCATCTGTCTGTCTTCATCAATTCTCAACCAACTTTGAGCAAGAATGAAGCTCATGAAATGGTTCTTTGATGTCATGGTGTGAAACTGTTCTGAACAAAGGAGACATGTTTTTCTCTGATGATATTTCTTTCCCCTCTTCACGGCTGGGACACAGACCTTTTCAATTTGTTGCTTGTGATGCTTCCATTGGTGCAAGTGTTCATTAAATGGAAAGTTAACTTTAAATTCATTGCATAAGCCTGGTGATCAAACTATGACTGTTGACAGACGTGAATCATAGTTGCCGAGAGAAAATCATCAGTCATCAGAATATTTCATATGCCCTTTTCCCCCCGCTTGGTAAATCAAAGTAAAGCATAGTTGACCAAAGGCTTACATTATGTTATTTGTATTGACGACAATGCATTAGAAAAGATACCACTTCTTACTCTGATATGCTACTTCTTGTATCTTTGTGGAGCTATTTGATTTGGTTGGAATTTAAAGTACTCGCTGCACACTAATTTCATGCATTGTTAATATCTCCTCAAGCTGATTACCTGCATATGTCATGTATTTAGGACTAACTTTTTTGAATACCTCACAGTAGACGTAGATGGGGAAGTGTGTAGGTGACTAAATAAGCAAATAGAAATAGAAACTTGTTGGACTGGTGGTTGCATCATTCTTACTACCCAACTTGTGATGTTACAGTATGCGTATAGGTCATACATGCCCAACAGTATGCGTATAGGTCATACATGCCCAACAGTATGCGCATAGGTCATACATGCCCAACTAAGTGTGAACTATGCCCCTTACCACTGTACTCTTACCCTTGTTGGCTTCCCCTTGACAGACAGGGAAGGTTTGGACCAACACTCAAGTTTTTCTGTTTGTTCCAAGTGTTGTGGCCATGTGAGAAAGAGTTGCTGCCAAGTTTAGACATGAGTTTGAGGAGAAAATCTAGAAGGCGTTGTTTGGGTCTCGAAGGCAGCTAGGGGTGGCATGGGAATGGCTGCAAGAGGCTGTGCTGTGGGACATTATTTTTTGATCTACTAGAGCTGTAAAGTTAGAGCTTCACTGCCCAGTTTTACATTCTGTTGAATCCTGTGCAGTTGTGGCATTACGCCTCTCCTGCACACCGCCGGTCTCCCAGTCAAGAGTATTTGTTAAAGCCATTCATAATGATGGAATGGCATGTTAATATTATTTTGTTTATGTATATATCTTTATAAATGTAGCAGTTAAGTTTGAGGCACATCTGCACAATGCATTTATCCCCAGAGACTGACCAATATTTTACTCTTCCTGAGTGATTAAAATCCGTCTGCATGACTTTTCCCTTGGAAAAAGCTTCAAATGGCTGGTATGTTACCAAAATGCATGTTTTTGACAATACAGCTTCTCTTTAGCATGCATTCATGTTATTTTGACCCAGTTTATATACAGCGCACCACACAATATTTACACTTCAGTGTATGCCAGTTTATTTCAAGTTGCTTTATTTGAGTAAAAATCAACATGTATTGATGCTTGCTCATTGTATTTGTAACCTGCAGCGTGATGCCTTTTGTGGATCTGGGGGGAAAATTTCCAACACACCTGCGCATCTGTAAACTTTGAGCTGAACGGGAGGGTTTGACTACTAAAAGCAGCTCAACTGAAGTGATGTATAATACAGCAGCAGGCCATCAGTTGAACAATGCCAGAAGATAATTGTTACTAAATCACCCAAAGCCTTGAAGCATGCTCCTCGGGAAGTTTGAGACCAACTCTTGGGCTATCAGGTAAAAACTGTGGTTCAAGTACCCATAGGTGGGACAAAGGGCTTGGTGTGAATTAAGGAACCTTTATCTTTACATAGATAGCTGGGCTTGTCAAGCATGAGACATGACCATACATAGCCTACAAAGGCTGATGGGCCATTAAACTCCATCCATCGTGCACGAGGTCAGTTTGCTTGACACCATAATGAGTGGAAAGGTGCACCAAGCCTAGTTTCACAGAGGATAGCAAATAGAATCAGTAGCTGTACACCAAGCCTAGTTTCACAGAGGATAGCAAATAGAATCAGTAGCTGTACACCAAGCCTAGTTTCACAGAGGATAGCAAATAGAATCAGTAGCTGTACACCAAGCCTAGTTTCACAGAGGATAGCAAATAGAATCAGTAGCTGTACACCAAGCCTAGTTTCACAGAGGATAGCAAATAGAATCAGTAGCTGTACACCAAGCCTAGTTTCACAGAGGATAGCAAATAGAATCAGTAGCTGTACACCAAGCCTAGTTTCACAGAGGATAGCAAATAGAATCAGTAGCTGTACACCAAGCCTAGTTTCACAGAGGATAGCAAATAGAATCAGTAGCTGTACACCAAGCCTAGTTTCACAGAGGATAGCAAATAGAATCAGTAGCTGTACACCAAGCCTAGTTTCACAGAGGATAGCAAATAGAATCAGTAGCTGTACACCAAGCCTAGTTTCACAGAGGATAGCAAATAGAATCAGTAGCTGTACACCAAGCCTAGTTTCACAGAGGATAGCAAATAGAATCAGTAGCTGTACACCAAGCCTAGTTTCACAGAGGATAGCAAATAGAATCAGTAGCTGTACACCAAGCCTAGTTTCACAGAGGATAGCAAATAGAATCAGTAGCTGTACACCAAGCCTAGTTTCACAGAGGATAGCAAATAGAATCAGTAGCTGTACACCAAGCCTAGTTTCACAGAGGATAGCAAATAGAATCAGTAGCTGTACACCAAGCCTAGTTTCACAGAGGATAGCAAATAGAATCAGTAGCTGTACACCAAGCCTAGTTTCACAGAGGATAGCAAATAGAATCAGTAGCTGTACACCAAGCCTAGTTTCACAGAGGATAGCAAATATAATCAGTAGCTGTACACATGATTAGAGACTGTGCTCAATAGAAGAGGTTTCATTCTGAACAAAAAGAGTTGGCTTCACAAGCACTTTCCGCCATCGCTCCTTAATGAATGTCTTGATGACCCCTGTCTAGGTATTGCTATCCCCTGAATGTCTTGATGACCACTGTCTAGGTATTGCTATCCCCCGGGAAATGCAGCCTTGAAGTCATGACCAGATCTGGCCTCTCCCTGCATGGAATTGATTGGTCAGGCTTGGGAAGCCAGGAGTCAAAGTTCTTCCACTGTGTAATTATCTGCTCTCACCCCTGTGAGCTTGCCTTACCACGTAGTACCCTGCAGTGCTCCAATGCAGAGTGAAATTCTGTGGTGGAGGACAGACATGCTTACGAGTAGTCAGTTCTAGAATGGACTATAATGTTGCTGCGTCTGGTACTCAAAACTTGACCGATAGTATTGGTGATCTCTGCACTAGTGTTACTGTGCCCAGCTCAAATTTTGATCAAAATAGAAAAATATTTTTATGAGTTGTCAGTTCTGGTATGGACTCAATATGTTGCTACCTCTGGTACTCAAACATAAAAAAATGTTATTAGTGGTGTCAACACTAGTATTGCTGTACCCAGCTCTAATCATGACCATTACAAAAAACTATTTATGAGTTTTCAGTTTTTGGGATGGACTACTTTATTGCTGACTGGTACTCAAAGCTTGGCTGATATCATTGGTAAACAAGGGGAGGGTCAGAATTATGATTTGATGGTTCCCATCCTGTTTGGTGTTCAAAAGTTGATCATCTAGCTCCACTGGTTTTGTCAAAGTTTGAGCTTGAAAAACTAGAAGAACGCACGAGTAAGTATGCAAGGAAATGGCATTGTTATGGGGATCGGCAGATTTGTAGCTTCAGTGACTAGATTCTGTGAACTTCAAATTTCATTTGCACATTGCTGTATCTGTTGCTATTTTTTTCAGTGTCAAAGATGGTACAAGGAAAAAAAATCATGATCTTAGCTGTGAATCATTACTGTTCTGCCAAATGTATCATGATGTTACTTGAATGAAGGTCATTGCAGTTCAAGGGCTGGAAAATGAAATAATTGTGAATTAAAGTCACCTTCTCACCAGGACACAGAGTTGTTAGTTTTGTCAATTTTTACCTTGTGAAACCTCCTACCCCCACCTCAGAAACAGGTCAGAATAATGCTATTTTTGTCTTTTACTTCATCAATGCACCACTGCAGTTATACACATCTCCCTCTCTCTTTCTCCCTCCCTCCCTCCCTCCCTTTCTCTCCTTCCTCCCTCCCTCCCTCTCCTTTCCTCTGTGGGTTTAGGGGTGAGAATTGACCCACAGTGTCTCCCTCCACAATTTGTAAGAGGCAAGTAAGGGAACTTGTGGCTTCACATGCTCCTGCTAGCATCACCAGTACATATAATTTTATGTGATCAATGGCCTTACGTAGCCTGCAAAGGCTGATGGGCTGTAAAACTCCAGCCATGTCTCTCTCTCTAAAACACTGTTCAGAATGATGCTAGTAGTACTGTCTTTATTTCATCAACATACCACTGCAGACAATACACACTACAAGCAACACTGGGTTTGCTGAAACGGGGGGGGGGGGGGGGGGGGATATTTCCCATGCCAAAAATAATTATCTCAGAGACATTATACCAATGAAGCGTGCAGCAAAACAAACTGCTGTGCTCAAATATATTGAGGTTGACTGATCCTTCCAGGGATTGCCCTACATGACATTGAAGGAAACCACTAAAGTCTACAGGACTGCTCTACCCCTGTGTGGAGGGGGTCAGAAGAGATCCACCATGTCTCTACGCCTGTGTGGAGGGGTCAGAAGAGATCCACCATGTCTCTACGCCTGTGTGGAGGGGTCAGAAGAGATCCACCATGTCTCTACGCCTGTGTGGAGGGGGTCAGGAGAGATCCACCATGTCTCTACCCCAGTGTGGAGGGGGTCAGAAGAGATCCACCATGTCTCTACGCCTGTGTGGAGGGGGTCAGAAGAGATCCACCATGTCTCTACGCCTGTGTGGAGGGGGTCAGAAGAGATCCACCATGTCTCTACGCCTGTGTGGAGGGGTCAGAAGAGATCCACCATGTCTCTACGCCTGTGTGGAGGGGGTCAGAAGAGATCCACCATGTCTCTACCCCAGTGTGGAGGGGGTCAGGAGAGATCCACCATGTCTCTACCCCAGTGTGGAGGGGGTCAGGAGAGATCCACCATGTCTCTACGCCTGTGTGGAGGGGGTCAGAAGAGATCCACCATGTCTCTACGCCTGTGTGGAGGGGTCAGGAGAGATCCACCATGTCTCTACGCCTGTGTGGAGGGGGTCAGAAGAGATCCACCATGTCTCTACGCCATTCGTAGGAGGCAAATACAAAGAGACATCATGACTTAATTTGCGTTTTTTTAACTACACTGTATTCTTGAGATGTTTGTGCTTAATGGCCTTACATAGCCTACAAAGGCTGATAGGCTGTAAAATTCTATCCATCCATCCATCAGAACTGCAAAAAAATGAATGTACTGTCAAAACGTCATCTTAAAAAAGTCAGCTGAGAAAAATGTTCACAAATAGTCATGGAATGGAGATAGTGTGGCGATGATGTGAATATCACAATGCACTTTATGTTCAGTGCCACCTAACATATCTGAGCAAATGGAGCATAAAGCTGTCAACAAAACAAAACCAAATATCAACACGGTGCCACAAAATGTGTTGGCACACTCCTTTTAGAAACAAGTAAATTGTACATATGTATAGATCGGCTTTCACAAATCAGCTACACTACCTGTTACAAAACTGTCAATGAATAGATTTCCCTGTAAGCCATCATGCATGATAGTTAATAACAACAACCACAACCTCAAGTTGATATCTCAGTGGATAATCTACAGCTCCAGCACCAATCTAGATCTGTGGAAAGTGACAATGTGTCTGATCCCATTGCAGACGTCTGACGCCTCATCATTTGCAAGGGAACAGACTGCTGAAACCTGCAGATTAACTTGCCATGTAGAAAGAGGTGCTCTACAAAACCCACTGCAGAACAGCTTGCTTGGCCAACAGCACGGGGACTATCGAGGGCACATGGCATGGCGACCACCATCTACAGGAATCTGGATGAAAGATGCGGAATCAGAGGCAAGGAAAGCAATGGCGGACGCAACTTCGGACACCTGGCCTGGACGACCCAGGGCATGCGTTGTCTTGGATCTCTCCAGGAACTGGAATGAGTGAAGGCAGCAATGACACATACAGATAGTGAGGGGACTTCATGGAATACTGGCTTGGCGTTTCTTAGGACGAGCTGCTTGCAAGTGGCTGCAGAGGCTGGTGTCAACACGCAGATGTAAAGGCTATCGTCAAATTATGAAAAAAAAGTTTTTAAAAGAGTATCAATGTGTGAAGTTTGATAATGCAGTGAATGCAATTTCTGCCATTTTTTTTATCATGTACTTTCAATGTTATCAAATGCACCCTGTAAACCAGTTTGTTGTGTAGTATATGGATATAGTTCCATTACCTTTATTTTCCCCAGAGGTTGCACGTCAAATCATTATGCACCTCGTAGGTAATGATTAAATATATATGGCAATGAATGACTGCCTATTGCAAAGTGTTTATGTACATGTAGTTCACTGACAGTGACATATTTCACTCCTTACCTGTCAATGATTTAGTGTATGTGGCAACAAATGACTGCCTATCACAAAGTGATTATGTAGTTCACTGACTAACAAATTTCACTCCCTATTTAGTGTATATGGTAACAAATGACTGCCTATCACAAAGTAATGATGTAGTTCAAAGACAGTAACAAATTTCACACCCTATTAAGTGTAAATGGCAGCAAATGACTGCCTATCACAAACTTATTACGTAGTTCAACTACAGTAACAAATTTCACTCCCTATTTAGTGTATATGGCAACGAATGACTGCCTATCACAAACTGATTACGTAGTTCAACTACAGTAACAAATTTCACTCCCTATTTAGTGTATATGGCAACGAATGACTGCCTATCACAAACTGATTACATAGTTCAACGACAGTAACAAATTTCACTCCCTATTTAGTGTATATGGCAACGAATGACTGCCTATCACAAACTGATTCCGTAGTTCAACGACAGTAACAAATTTCATGCCTCACCTTCTGGTATGCTTCCTCATCCATGCCTCTGCGCTTGTGGATTTCTGTGATGATCACTCCAGGACTGAAAGAACAAACGAGACCAAGATGTCAAGCTAAGTTACTGTGCTGCCTTCCTCCAATGCCATGCTCTCTTGCAGAAGTTGATTCTACAGGCAGCATGACAGACTGACACAACCTGCACAAACATGATAAGAAAAATGATGACAATGAAGATGATGATGATGATGAAAGGTAACTAGGGCAGAAAGTGTTGGTGCTGCTTTCATTCATCATTGCAGATGTCACAAGAGGAAGTATTGCTGATGCTGTTGCTGATATTGATGCTGTTGGTGACACTTTAGATAATGACTGTCAATGGATGCTTTCAAAGAGTCAATATGAGATTTATTTTTCCCCACCAGGTTCAAGCAAAAATAACTACCTCTCTAGCACATCAGGAAGTGTCATTTCTGGGAGAAATCGACTTACTTGACACTGTTGACACGAACTTGCTTGGAAGCCAGTTCTGAAAGAAGAGCAAAATCAAGAAAATAAAATCTTGTGACTGTATCCCCTTTACACACAAATGCATATACACATATGGTTTTGCACATGTGCACGCACACACATGCACGCACACACACACATTTACACACACAAATGGACACACTCACAAAGTATGTTCATGAGAAAAATATTCTAGCATAGGTCTGTTTTTCATTAAAATGAACATACAATCTGGGACACAATTAATGAAGAAATCTTTTACTTGCTCTGTGTGTGCATGTGCATGTGTGTTGCCTGCCTGCTTTTCTGCCTGCATGTATGCTTGTGTGTGTGTGTGTGTGTGTGTGTGTGTGTGTGTGTGGTGGGGGGTGGGGGTGGGGGCTTATTTGGAGATCTATCTCTCTGTCTCTTTGCACTTTCCATCCATCTTTCTGGTTGTCCATCTCTCCGATCTCTTCTCTTCTTCCTCAAAGTCAAATCGTCATCTCTTCCATGAGCCTTACCCAGAGCAGTGCACCGTGTGAACTGGTCTACGGCACTCTTGGACATGCAGTAGGCAAGGACGTTGGGGAACTGCAAAAGTACAAAGTCAACACTTACACCATTTCTCTGAGATGTATCTTTACAAAAGGGCTTAGACTCAAAGCTATGATGCTGCATGATAAGTTCTTTCAACTCTTAAGATCCTGGAAGTCGTTCACGTGTTTCATTCCCCAGTTCTGTAAGGATTATGCAATTTGTAGAGAAAAAAAATCAGTCAAGTAACAGCCACGTGGGGTTGGCAGCTATGCGTGGTACAGGATTGAGCAGGGTGGGCGGTAATGGGTGGTACAGGATTGAGCAGGGTGGGCGGTAATGGGTGGTACAGGATTGAGCAGGGTGGGCGGTAATGGGTGGAACAGGATTGAGCAGGGTGGGTGGTAATGGGTGGTACAGGATCTTAAGAGTTAATTAAACACAATCATCCGATATGTCCTGGGCAGATGCCAAAGAATGGTGTCCAAGTGACAGATCAATTTGTTTCAGCACTGGAAAAATTTCTAAAGGTTTCCCTGTGGACTTCTGCGCACCACTTGCCTTTACTAATGGTGTCGTGTTATCATGTTTATCACTTGGTTTCGCCTACGAGTTTATCACTTGGTTTTGTCTACGCATTATGCGCGCATGCGCCGGGAAAATTGTGGGGCGCCATGTCGAGTCTTAAAACACGCGGAATTATACTGTAAGAAGAAGTAGTAAATTCTCAAAGTTGAAATACTAACAAGCCTCCAGTCTTTATTGATTGAAGAAGTACAACGCTCGGAACACAACATGGTGGCAGCGGTAAACGCAACAGCGGTGAACTGTGAACTGTACGCGTGCTGAACGAACTGAGATCCTAATCTCGCTGCGGAATTTTCTAGAACCGTTTTCACGTTGTACTGGTCTAAGAAGAAACAGTGAAGATGGGTCCGTTCAAGCCTCCAGAAAACTTCGACTTCAGCAATCCTACAGCATGGCCCGAGTGGAAGCAACGTTTCCAGCGATTCTTCACGGCTTCAAAGCTGCACAAAGAAGACGCGGAAATCCAGATAAGTACTCTTATCTACGTTATGGGTGCAGACGCAGAGAAGATTCTGACGTCTTTTCAACTGTCGGAAGAAGAAGGAAAAGTCTACGCGACTATTCTGGAGAAATTTGATGGCTACTTCATTCCGCGAGTAAATGTCATTCATGAAAGAGCCAGGTTCCACTCATGCAACCAGAAGCAGGGGGAAACCATAGAAGCCTACGTGAGAGAATTGTACGATCTGGCAAATCTAGCACAGATACCGAACAAAGACGAAGCAATCCGAGATCGTCTTGTCCTTGGAGTCCTTGATCGCGAGCTCTCAGAAAAGCTCCAACTGACACCGACACTGACACTTCAAGATGCCATCACTGCAGCACGACAATATGAACAAGTAAAGACACAGCTAACAGAGCAACGCCAGATGATCGATGCAGTCCACAGCGGCAGAGGGGCCAGTGGGGGCCATCACAGAGGCGGTAGGCGCAGCGGTTACAACGGTAATCGAGGTGACAGATCCGGCAGTCATCATCCACAGAGCGGCGGCTCTGGCCATAGGGGCGGCGGTCAGCAGAACCAGCATACCAGTGGCAGTCCACGCGGCCGTGGAAATCACTTCTGGCAGAGAGGGAGAGGAGGTTACTCATCATCATGCTCAAGATGTGGTCGTCACCATAGCAACACAGAGATCTGTCCTGCACAGGGAAAAAGGTGCAGAAATTGTTCAAAGCCAAACCACTTCGCAGCAGTATGCAGAAGCAAATCGATGCACTCAGTGGAAGAGCACCACTACGACTACCAGTATGAAGAAAGAGGAGGAGAAGAAGAGGACGAAGTACACAGAGTGACACAAGAAGAAATCTTCATTGGGCCAGTGAACAGTGGGACCAACAACGAACCACCGTGGACTACAGTCTTGACAGTTGAAAACAGCAAAATCACGTTCAAGATCGACACAGGGGCAGATGTGAGCGTCATTTCGGCAGCCCAGTACAACAACATGAGTCCACGACCGCAGCTACGGAAATCTAACGCGATTCTGCGCAGCGCTGGCGGCGTGATGGAGTGCCTGGGACAGTTCGAAGCAGTCACCAGAGTCCACGATAAGCCATTCCCACTTCGGATCTTCGTCGTGAATTCGAAGACCGACAATCTTCTCAGCCGAGAAGCGTCAACAAGGATGGGTCTCGTAAAAAGAATCGACACCATCGACAGGCTACCCTTCGGTGCACTGGATGAGAAACCAGTCGACTGCACCCCAGTGAAAATATTGCTGAGAGACGATGTACAACCTTACAGCCTACACACAGCGCGCAGAATACCAATACCACTGTTGGAGAAAGTCAACAAAGAGTTGGCCAGGATGGAAGCCAAAGGCATCATAGAAGCAGTGACTGAACCTACAGACTGGTGCGCTCCCATCGTACCAGTACTGAAAAAGTCCGGCGACGTGAGGATTTGCACAGATTTCAAGAAGCTCAATCTGGCTGTGAAGCGGGAGAGGTACATCCTTCCAACCCTCGACGACATTCTGCACAAGCTATCGGGGTCAGCGTTCTTCAGCAAGCTCGACGCGACTTCAGGCTTCTGGCAGTTGCCTCTCGACCCTTCGACAGCGAAGCTCACCACGTTCATAACCCCAACATCCGGGAGATATTTCTACAAGAGACTCCCTTTCGGAATATCCTCAGCGCCTGAGATTTTTCAACGCACAGTCGAAAACATCTTGAAGGATCAGAGCAACGTCGTCTGCTTCTTCGACGATATCCTCGTCTACAGCGAAGACGAGCTGTCCCATGAGCGCCACCTGGGCGGCGTCATGAAGAAACTAGCCAGTGTCAACCTCAAGCTCAACCCAGACAAGTGCGAGCTGAGAAAGCAAGAGATCGAGTTTCTTGGGCATCGCATCAGCAAGAACGGAGTCTCTCCAGATCCGACCAAGGTTGAAGCCATCACCAACATGCCAGACCCCACCAACGTGACGGAGTTGAGGAGAGTTCTGGGCATGATCAACTTTCTGGGCCGATACTTGCCGAACCTGTCGACAGTACTGCGGCCAGTGACAGAACTTTTGGAGAACGACAGAGCCTGGTCATGGGGGCCAGCGCAGATCAAAGCCATGAGTGAGGTGAAGAAGATGCTGACGTCAACACCCACACTTGCCTTCTACGACCCAAGAAAGCCCACAACAGTGAGTGCAGATGCAAGCAGCTACGGAGTAGGTGGAGTCCTACTACAGCAATACCCTGACGGAGTCCTCAAGCCGGTAGCGTACTGTTCACGTACCTTGACCCCCACTGAGAGCAGGTACGCACAAATCGAGAAGGAAACTCTCGCAGCTGTCTACGCCTGTGAGAAGTTCAGCCGCTACCTGGTTGGCCTGTCCAGTTTCAAGCTAGAGACGGATCACAAGCCTCTCGTCCCCATCATCAACTACAAGAACCTTGAGGATACCCCAGTCAGATGTCAGAGAATGCTCATGCGACTCATGAGATTCAACCCCATCGCAGAGTACGTGCCGGGAAAGCAGCTCGTCGTGGCAGACACTCTTTCTCGCAGCCCACAGAAGTACAAAGAAGAAGATGTGAGCAGAGTGGAGCTACTCATCGAAGACGTGGCGGACTACGTCGACAGCGTGAACCTGTCCTGGTCCTACCACATGCCGGACAAGAAACTGAAAGAACTGGCAGAAGAAACCAAGAAAGACAGTTTGATCCAAGCAGCATTACACTACGTGCGAGAAGGATGGCCAGTGTACGCGTCAGATGTTGAGGAAGGACTGCGTGATCTCTTCGAAGTCCGCGGCGAACTCAGCGAGAACAACGGCCTGCTCACCAGAGGCAGCCGCATCGTGATACCAGCGTCCATGAGAGATGAAATCCTAGCAAGGATCCATGACGGTCATCTCGGCATCGTAAAGTGCCGTGAGAGAGCGAACGCAGCGTGCTGGTGGCCAGGAGTCGGCACGCGCATCAAGCAAATCGTCCGCAACTGCAAGCACTGTCAAGAGAAACAGGCTGCTCAGCGAAAAGAACCACTCATCGCAACAGAACTACCAGATAGGCCATTCCAGAAGTGTGCAGCTGATCTTTGTGAACTCAAGGGAAAGCAGTACCTTGTACTGATAGACTACTTCTCAAGATACCTCGAGATAGCCTACCTCAGAAACATCACCTCTTCAGAAGTCATCGGACGGATGTCCAACATGTTTGCTCGTCACGGGATTCCAGAAACACTCATTACTGACAATGGCCGTCAGTTCACATCATCAGAGTTCCAGCAGTTTTCACAGCGTTGGGGCTTTGAACACATCACCACATCCCCGCACTACCCGCAAGCAAACGGCGAAGCCGAGAGAGCTGTACAAGAAGCCAAGAAGATTCTGGGCCAGAAGGAGCCAATGATAGCACTACTTGCCCACAGAGCCACTCCTATCGCAGCGACAGGCAAGAGTCCAGCCGAGCTAGCATTCGGCCGAAAGCTTCGTACAACACTCCCAACCCTGCCTGAAAACCTTGCGCCAAGTTATGAAAGGAAGTCTGTGGCTGACAAGGATAGAGAACACAAAGCAGCATACAAGAAAGTATTCGACAGACGCCACGGAGTCCGTCCACTGGGAGAACTTTCGCCAGGTGACCCAGTTCTCCAGAAGCTGGACAACGAGAAGAAGTGGGGAAGTCCAGCCATCGTCCAACAGCAGTGTGCACCAAGATCCTATGTGGTACAAACGCCTAACGGCAAGAACTTCCGGCGAAATCGTCGTCATCTCAGGCTGTTCCACAGTCCTCAGCCTGAGCGGTCCCGTCCTAACCCCAGCACGGTCCACAAGCGCCTGTCCCTGTCCAGTCACGTTATCCCTGTCCCTGTATCCAGAGACCAGAAGAGAGATTGTGGCAGTCCCAGCTACAATGCAGCACGTCCCAGCTGCAACGACTCTGACAGTCACAATTCAGAGTCAGGTACCAGTCCGAGCCAGGGCAAGTCCATCGTCCAAGTCGGTCAACGCCCGCCAGATGTCAACAGTTCCGACACTGCCAGTGGTGGTCTACCTCCAGTCCGACCTCCCGAGGGCAACAGCAGTCCAGCCGTGACGATGACCCGCAGCGGCCGCATTGTTACCAGACCAATCCGCTTCCAGGATAACTAACAATTTTTTAACATTGTTGGAATGCAGGACACATTGATCTGAACTTTTAACTTTTAAAGTGAATTTATCTCCCTTCTCGGTTATCACAGACTCTAATGAATAACTAGCCACTGGGCTGATTTTTGCAAAATCTCAAAGAGGGGAAGATGTCGTGTTATCATGTTTATCACTTGGTTTCGCCTACGAGTTTATCACTTGGTTTTGTCTACGCATTATGCGCGCATGCGCCGGGAAAATTGTGGGGCGCCATGTCGAGTCTTAAAACACGCGGAATTATACTGTAAGAAGAAGTAGTAAATTCTCAAAGTTGAAATACTAACAAGCCTCCAGTCTTTATTGATTGAAGAAGTACAACGCTCGGAACACAACAAATGGTATTCACACAATTTACATGCAAGAGACAAGTTGGCAATCCCCTGTTAGGAGAAACTAAATTACTGACCTGTGTTTTTGTTTTCAGAACCAACAAGCATCACAAAAATCTTGACACTAGAAAATCGCCTGGATACCATAGATTATACTTTTTTTACAAAATAGCCTTTCATCAGGATGTTCCAGCCTTATGCTACACTTGAAAATTCACCCGTATAATTGCATCAAAGCCTCTGTCACTTGTATTACCATAACAAGTATTCCTGCAATTAAAATGCAGTGCTACAAGACAGATCCCACAGACCCCACTGTGTAAATGACTGTTATTCCCTAAGTATGACAGGTTTCTCAGTGAAGAGTCAAATGACTTCCGACAGGCCTGGTCACCTGATGTACTGCTGATCACAGCAGCGGGAAGGGAGGATCAAGACTATCACACCACCTGATGTACTGCTGATCACAGCAGCGGGAAGGGAGGAACAAGACTATCACACCACCTGATGTACTGCTGATCACAGCAGCGGGAAGGAAGGGAGGATCAAGACTATCACACCACCTGATGTACTGCTGATCACAGCAGCGGGAAGGGAGGATCAAGACTATCACACCACCTGATGTACTGCTGATCACAGCAGCAGGGAGGATCAAGACTATCACACCACCTGATGTACTGCTGATCACAGCAGCAGTAAGGGAGGATCAAGACTATCACACCACCTGATGTACTGCTGATCACAGCAGCAGTAAGGGAGGATCAAGACTATCACACCACCTGATGTACTGCTGATCACAGCAGCGGGAAGGGAGGATCAAGACTATCACACCACCTGATGTACTGCTGATCACAGCAGCAGGGAGGATCAAGACTATCACACCACCTGATGTACTGCTGATCACAGCAGCAGTAAGGGAGGATCAAGACTATCACACCACCTGATGTACTGCTGATCACAGCAGCAGTAAGGGAGGAACAAGACTATCACACCACCTGATGTACTGCTGATCACAGCAGCGGGAAGGAAGGGAGGATCAAGACTATCACACCACCTGATGTACTGCTGATCACAGCAGCGGGAAGGGAGGATCAAGACTATCACACCACATGATGTACTGCTGATCACAGCAGCGGGAAGGGAGGATCAAGACTATCACACCACCTGATGTACTGCTGATCACAGCAGCGGGAAGGAAGGGAGGATCAAGACTATCACACCACCTGATGTACTGCTGATCACAGCAGCAGTAAGGGAGGAACAAGACTATCACACCACCTGATGTACTGCTGATCACAGCAGCGGGAAGGGAGGATCAAGACTATCACACCACCTGATGTACTGCTGATCACAGCAGCGGGAAGGGAGGATCAAGACTATCACACCACCTGATGTACTGCTGATCACAGCAGCGAGAAGGGAGGATCAAGACTATCACACCACCTGATGTACTGCTGATCACAGCAGCGGGAAGGGAGGAACAAGACTATCACACCACATGATGTACTGCTGATCACAGCAGCGGGAAGGGAGGATCAAGACTATCACACCACCTGATGTACTGCTGATCACAGCAGCAGGGAGGATCAAGACTATCACACCACCTGATGTACTGCTGATCACAGCAGCGGGAAGGGAGGATCAAGACTATCACACCACCTGATGTACTGCTGATCACAGCAGCGGGAAGGAAGGATCAAGACTATCACACCACCTGATGTACTGCTGATCACAGCAGCAGTAAGGGAGGAACAAGACTATCACACCACCTGATGTACTGCTGATCACAGCAGCGGGAAGGGAGGATCAAGACTATCACACCACCTGATGTACTGCTGATCACAGCAGCAGTAAGGGAGGAACAAGACTATCACACCACCTGATGTACTGCTGATCACAGCAGCAGTAAGGGAGGAACAAGACTATCACACCACCTGATGTACTGCTGATCACAGCAGCAGTAAGGGAGGAACAAGACTATCACACCACCTGATGTACTGCTGATCACAGCAGCAGTAAGGGAGGAACAAGACTATCACACCACCTGATGTACTGCTGATCACAGCAGCGGGAAGGGAGGATCAAGACTATCACACCACCTGATGTACTGCTGATCACAGCAGCGGGAAGGGAGGATCAAGACTATCACACCACCTGATGTACTGCTGATCACAGCAGCGAGAAGGGAGGATCAAGACTATCACACCACCTGATGTACTGCTGATCACAGCAGCGGGAAGGGAGGAACAAGACTATCACACCACATGATGTACTGCTGATCACAGCAGCGGGAAGGGAGGATCAAGACTATCACACCACCTGATGTACTGCTGATCACAGCAGCAGGGAGGAACAAGACTATCACACCACATGATGTACTGCTGATCACAGCAGCGGGAAGGGAGGATCAAGACTATCACACCACCTGATGTACTGCTGATCACAGCAGCGGGAAGGAAGGGAGGATCAAGACTATCACACCACCTGATGTACTGCTGATCACAGCAGCAGTAAGGGAGGAACAAGACTATCACACCACCTGATGTACTGCTGATCACAGCAGCGGGAAGGAAGGGAGGATCAAGACTATCACACCACCTGATGTACTGCTGATCACAGCAGCAGGGAGGAACAAGACTATCACACCACCTGATGTACTGCTGATCACAGCAGCGGGAAGGGAGGATCAAGACTATCACACCACCTGATGTACTGCTGATCACAGCAGCGGGAAGGGAGGATCAAGACTATCACACCACCTGATGTACTGCTGATCACAGCAGCGGGAAGGGAGGAACAAGACTATCACACCACCTGATGTACTGCTGATCACAGCAGCGGGAAGGGAGGATCAAGACTATCACACCACCTGATGTACTGCTGATCACAGCAGCAGTAAGGGAGGAACAAGACTATCATACCACCTGATGTACTGCTGATCACAGCAGCGGGAAGGGAGGATCAAGACTATCACACCACCTGATGTACTGCTGATCACAGCAGCGGGAAGGGAGGAACAAGACTATCACACCACCTGATGTACTGCTGATCACAGCAGCAGTAAGGGAGGAACAAGACTATCATACCACCTGATGTACTGCTGATCACAGCAGCAGTAAGGGAGGATCAAGACTATCACACCTGCACTGTGCATTATTCTCGTGTAATTCAACAGAATAAATCAACAGAACGTCAATCTGACATGTGACTGTTTACAAGATTAGGGCTTACAACAGTGAAAATGTTATGTCATTCATGAATACTGGCAGGTGGGATTTAGATCTCCTATAAAATGTAACTGTGCTCTTGTTCATATGGAGACTCTACCCATTAATGATGCCCACGGATATCTTTGTTGAAATCAATGCTATCAGGAAGCTTGGGCAAGAGAATCATTACCACTCAGACCTATCCAACACAGAGACACTTGTTCAGTTCCTGGAAGAGCAACTGACTCAACGATCGGATGCCGTTGACACTGGAGACGTTGACGATGCTGCCCTTTGTCTCTATCAGGTGTGGCGCACACAGCATGGTCAGGTGATACATGGACCTAGAAATAAAAACCAGTATGAAAGAACCTGAATTATGAAAACAAAAACTGCCACCTCCTCAATAAAACCTTTCTCAGAAGAACTTATGATCTCTAACAGTGCACACTATATGTGTAGTATTCACATGGATGGAAAGAAAAGAAAAGAAGAAGCTTAAATTCTACCATCTGAGCAACAAAATGGGTAAAAACACATGTAAGATTTTCACTTTATAAGTAATTCAGACTAAAACTGTCCACATTCCTCCATATTCATTTTCCAGCAGATTGCCACTGGTTGTGTACAGTGCCCACAAAGCCACATGCTGTACTATCATTCATCCCATGCACTAGCATGAATAACTGACTATCTCCTGCTCTACAGCTGTCGTGTTCAGCTCTGCCAAGATTCAAAGGTGTCACTGTTGACAAGGTGGAGAACTCACTAGAGTAAAATGGGTACCTGCATGGGCAGGCAGGAAAACAGGGGGAAAGTGCTGCAGAAAGTCATCTGAACCTGCCAGAAGAAAGAACACATACCTGACATTGATGTTGAACACCTCGTCATACTGCTCCAGATATGTGGTCTCTATGCCTCCCTTTGCCACTATACCAGCACTGTTAACCTGCAAAACATGCACCCAAAGTTACTGCCATGTGCCCTTTCTTGCACAAGTCCTTTCCAAGAAATGTCATTCTTATGGCCTTCTGGGGAGGAACAGAAGGAGAGAATGACAGACAGACAGACACACACACACACACACACACACACACACACACACACACAAGCATGCATGCACGTACACACATAGGCAGGCAGACAGAGAGACACACATAGATAGAAACAAAGATCGACTTACTGACACATAAAGGACCCATAGATGCACAAGCACTCTCTCTCTCTCTCTCTCTCTCTCTCTCTCTCTCTCTCTCTCTCTCTCTCTCTCTCTCTCTCTCTCTCTCTCTCTCTCTCTCTCTCACACACACATACACACACACAAAGTGACTGACTGACACACAAAAACCCACTAATACACACACACACATGCGCACACACATGCACATACATACAAACAGAAGAAGCACACCCATGTACACATACACACAGCCATTGTCAAATTGACAGAGAGATGGAAAGGAGTTCAAAAAGAGATCTAAAAACCTAACAACACATGGAGTTGCCCAAAATGCTTGATCGTTTCATCCACCACACGCTTCACATCTAGCTCTTTCACTAAGTCAGCAACAAGCATAAGTGGCTGTAAAAGTGTAATGTTTATGAAACATTGTAGGAATGATTTAAATGTTCAATTCTTTTCACAATCAAACAGACAGACTGTCATTCCTAGACACAAAATATACATGAAATTCATTTACATCAAAGTTTACATTCATCATTAAATACAAAATGGTTTTTTTTAATGCTATGTTTGTAGGTGCAGAGAAGAAAGCACATACCAGGTACCATTTATAGCTTTTGTTTACTATGCAAATGTTCATACTAAGCAATGTACATCGAACTAGTACAAATGAAAAAGATAATAGGAGGCCGAGAATTGTGTGTGTGTATATGTTTGCATGTGCAAATGTGCCTGTGTGTGTGCATGCATGTGTGTGTGTGTGTATGTGCACATGTGTGTATATGCATAGGGTGTGTGTGTTTGTATGTGTTTATGAGTGGTGTGTGTGTGAATAGCGCGTGAGTGTGCATGTATGTGAGTGTGTGTTTGTGTGCATACATGTGTGTACATACATATATATACATATGTACAGGTGTAAAGCCCCAAAAGGGGAAAAAAATTTCGGGGGGGGGGGGGGGGGGAGGGGTGGGGGGGGGGGGGGGGGGGAGGAGGGCAGGGAAGGCATTTGAGTTCCAGAGTACGTGGAAAGTGAGTGTAAAAGGGTAACAGGGAGGTTTGGAGCTTACTCACTGGGGCCATGTAAAGAGAATTTACAGGAGGCGCACAAGAGGTGTACAGGGAAAGAGAGGGTTAATGGCACTTGAATTGGAAGTGTGCACACCTCAGTCTGGCTGTGTTTCCTTATCTCATTGCCAGTCTTCTTAAGACTCTCCTCCTGCCTCCCTGTAATGGCCAGCTTGGCTCCCAGTTGTGCAAACAAAATGGCAGTCCCTGCTCCAATACCTGAGCTAGCTCCTGAACAAACAAAGCAAGGAATTTGAAACAGTAAATGAGAGAACAACAATAAAACTGCTTCTGTACCCAGTTCTATTTAAGAAAACATACATAACACAACTTCAACAAAAATAAAAATTGAAAGAGATTTAGAAGCAGCAGTGCCATATCTCCTACTACCCTTCTGATGGCTGCTGTTTGTGCCATTTTATTTATATATATATATATAAATATATAGATAGATTGAGAGAGATACAGAGAGAGATAGAGAGAGATACAGAGAGAGATTGAGTGAGAGATAGAGAGATTGAGTGAGAGAGAGGGGGGGGGAGAGAGAGGGGGGGGGGGGGAGAGAGAGAGAGAGAGAGAGAGAGAGAGATTGAGTGAGATAGACAGAAGGGGGGAGAGAGAGAGAGAGAGAGAGAGAGAGAGAGAGAGAGAGAGAGAGAGAAGACCCATATTAACACTGTATCAATCTTTGAATCTTATTAGTCATGGTCAAAAATAGTTCCAAAATGAAATATATGGTGATAACTACAAGACAAAAACAACAAGTATATTCTTTATTTTTCCTCTTTTTCTTGATTCTTTGAGAATCAAAAAATGGTTGAGCACAAAATTCTTGGTGTAATAATTGATGATTATTTAGGATGGCTAACACAAATTGATTATATTTGTTTAAAAAATAAATGAATCTATTTCTTCTCTCAAAGTTAAGACATATTGTTGACATTCAAACGATGAGCCTCTAACTCTAATCTTATGATAAGACTTACACTATACAAATAGTTCACTATCTACAAATGACAAAATAAAAGCCCCTTAATAAGCATTTACAATTCAATAAATGTGTCATAATGAAAAGAATTAAGATTATTTGATAAACTTATTCCTACATTCAAATATTTGTGTACATAACTTTATAATACCGCAACCTAGGATTGATTTGTTTAAACATAGCCTATCTAAGTATCTTACTCTGGGGCTACTATGTGGAACACACTACCTGATTCTCTAAAAATTGCAAAATCTTTAGAGAAATCTACATTGAAACCACAAGTACAAGCACAGTGATTGAGTTCACAGAAGAACGGGCTAACAGTCGTTACTGTGCCCCTTGAGCTAGATGCAACAGAGTTATTGCCCCTTGGCAATGTTTTGCAGCCGCGCCGCGCCTGAGATATCCGATTAGGCGTAACTTTTGCGAAAACACTTTTGAAGAAGCAGATAGAACGAACTTCAACAATCAAGCGTTTGCGAGAGGCGTACCGTTTCTACTATTTGTGCTATGACTGTAACGTTATTTGCGTATGCAGTCTGTCTGTGACCAATATTATTTTCCTTCCACTCGTGTAAGAACTAAGATTAATCAAGGACTGAAGGAGCACATGCGTGTGTTTACTTCCTTACCTAGATAAACGAGGCCATTTTCAGTGTTATCTGTATTGCTCGACCATTTCATCATCTTTAGCTGTATTTGCATATCGATGCACCTGGTGTATGCAATATATAGAACGCATTGCAGAATATGTTATATTGAGCAGTGAACGGTTGCGTAAGGGTTGGCGTTACACGATATAGTGTAGGGCTTAGCAGTTAGCCTAAGCACGATCATGGCGAGTTTGCTTCGTCGGCTGTGTCTCCGAATTCATTATGTGGAGCTGGCATCCCATGCAAAACAGGGCGGAGCATTTGTGCAAAGCAAACACCTGCACAACCCAGCTTCTGCGAGTAAGGATGGCAGGAAAACAAAAATGTCTTCATGGTTCATCCACCAGTACGGTGATAACAGCGAGTTGGAGCTGTCTCCGTCCAGAATCCCTACCATTCAGAATCCTAAAGACATCTTGATTCAAGTCCATGCCGCCAGTGTCAATCCCATCGACGTGAAGATGAGGAGTAAGCTAGCCTTGGAGTTGGTGTCATTTCTGTCAAGTGCGTGCGCGTGCATGTGCGCGCTTGTTCTCTTGCTGTCACTCGGTGTGCGCGTGCGTGCTTGCAGGCGTGTGGATGTTCTTGTTGTCAGTCTGTGTGTGCGTGTGTTCTTGCTGTGTGTGTGTGTGTGTGTGTGTGTGTGTGTGTAAGTGTGTGTGTGTGCGTGTGTGTGTGCGTGCGCGTGCATGGATGCATGCATTGGTGTATTTTCTTGTGTGTGTGTGTGTGTGTGTGTGCGTGCCTTCCCAACTCTTTGTCCAACTCTTCATCTGTCTCGGTCCATCTCTCTGTTCCTTCTTGTCTCCCCATTTCTGTTTGCCTTCTTTGGCAATTAAATTGTCATTGGCGTTTTCTCTCAGACCCCATCTCTTTGTTGCTCTGTGCAGATGGCTATGGGAATGTGATGATCAACCTACTAAGGAAAAACCAAGGCATTGTCTCAGAGTTTCCCCTCATTCTGGGTCGGGACTTCTCGGGAACAGTTGTGGAGACTGGGAAGGCTGTTAGGAACTTCAGGCCTGGGGATGAGGTAGGTGTGAACTGAAGAAGGTAGAGATAAGTTCAGTGTGCACAGTGACTACTCTACCTCCATAATGTTTGGGTTTGAAGAAGGTTCTGATTATATTGCATGCAAGGTGTAAGTTTTTGCATCCTATACAATATATTAAAAAGTTATTGAAATTTTATGTTTAAAAAAAGGTAGAAGAGTTCAGGATGTGTTGAGACTAAAATGAGGCACAGAGAGGAAATCAAACAGATCATTTGATGCATGGAGAAATTTTGGGTTTGATTTTAAATGTCTCAGCATGAGACTTAGTAAGGTGATTACTTCAGAACATTTCCATATTCACAAGTAAGTGATAATCATAATGGCTATGTTTTATTTAGACTTATTTGAGGATAGTTCAGATGTCAAGGTCACTCAAATAGAGGTCCTTTTACCTTATTTTTAACATAGTCTCTGATACTCCTCAATACATGTTGAATGCCACGTGGCTTCATTCTTCAATGATACTGTTTCTATTGTCCGCAGGTTTGGGGAGCACTGAACGCTTACAGGCCCGGTAGTCACGCACAGTACACAGTTACTTCAGAACAAGAGGTAGGTCACTATCTCAATGCTTGTTCTAACTGGGCAGTGCTTATGCCTACTTTGCTGTAGATTCAACTTGCATCATATGATTTTGGAACTTGTGGCAAGTGCCCTCAGCTTAACATTGACATCCATGGTCATGCACATTGATGTCTGATGTGGCGGGCAATTGAGTGGGCAGACAGGTGGGCAGGCAGGCAGGCAGGCAGGCAGGCAGGCAGGCAGGCAGGCAGGCAGGCAGGCAGGCAGGCATGGGGAAAAACTCAGAACACTCCCACCCACCCACCTCACCCCCCACCCCCGATATACAGATAAAGGTATAGACACCTAAACAGGCACACTGACATAGACAGGAAGAGAATCTTGCTGCTGTTGGGATATACCTGCAATGACTGTCATGGAGTTTTTCCCCCTCTGAATTCTTTGCAGAACTAAAAATTTGCTGAAAATTTGTGTTGCATTCAAGAGAGTTTAGAGGGTTGCAATTATATCAGTTCAACAACATCTACACTGAGCAGATGAAAGGACACTCATAATGAAATAACCCCAATGTTATGGGTGTTGTGAATTGATAGCTTCTGTGAGTAGAAAGCACAAGATGTATCAACAGTAGATGTGTTGCTATCCAGATTTCCCTGAAGCCCCAGTCCCTGTCCCATGTGGAGGCAGCGGCCATGCCTTATGTCGCTGTCACCGCCTGGAGAGCCCTCTGCTCTGTTGGGGAGCTTCGTGAAAAATCCACCAGGGAAAAAAAGTGAGTTGAGTTGTCTCCCATGAATGTGTAAGCTCATTGTGTGTTCCTTTCTCCTCACTGTGTTGCTACCCACCTTTCCTCCATCTCCCCTTCTTCCCCTCTCATCCCACCCACCTTTCCTCCAACTCCCCTTCTTCCCCTCTCATCCCACCCACCTTTCCTCCAACTCCTCTTCTTCCCCTCTCACCCACCCACCTTTCCTCCATCTCCCCTTCTTCCCCTCTCATCCCACCCACCTTTCTTCCATCTCCCCTTCTTCCCCTCTCATCCCACCCACCTTTCCTCCAACTCCCCTTCTTCCCCTCTCATCCCACCCACCTTTCTTCCATCTCCCCTTCTTCCCCTCTCATCCCACCCACCTTTCCTCCAACTCCCCTTCTTCCCCTCTCATCCCACCCACCTTTCCTCCAACTCCCCTTCTTCCCCTCTCATCCCACCCACCTTTCTTCCAACTCCCCTTCTTCCCCTCTCATCCCACCCACCTTTCTTCCAACTCCCCTTCTTCCCCTCTCATCCCACCCACCTTTCTTCCATCTCCCCTTCTTCCCCTCTCATCCCACCCACCTTTCCCAACCGTGCACCTCGTTATCTCTTTGTCTCCATGTATGTTCGAGTCTTTACTTTGTGTGTGTATGTGAGTGGCATGTTTGTGTGTGTGTGTATGCATGTGATTGTGTGTGTTTGTGTGTGTGTTCATGTGATTGTGTGTGTTTTTGTGTGTGTGTGTGTGTGTGTGTGTGTGTGTGTGTGTGTGTGTGTGTGTGTGTGTATGTGTGCACAAACAGCTTCGACTGGCTGGCTAAACCTGGTGAGGGTAGCCGACGGGTCTCGAACCCTCGGTGATCTAGGTATGTCTACCTAAGCACGTGAAGACTGGATTCGGCGGACTGAGCGGAGGAACCACTAGATGGTCAACGGTCAAGAAGGCGATTCCCAGCAAAGCATTGTGGAGCGCTAAGGGCATGACAAGACACATAGGACATCATGGCCATCCACTGCACCCGTTTCTGTCTCCAGCCGTCTCGACTCTGTCCTGCCACTGGATCAAGATGGTCTCGGGCGAGAGAGTGAGGTCGACGAACTGCGCAACTCTTTCTCACTTAAATCCAAATCATCGCGCAAGTCACTTTTGTCATCCATCCCATCCCATCATTCACCGACAAGTCCTGTGGCGACAGGCAAGCGACGAAGCGGCAGGTGTGGGTACACTGGGAGCCGTAGCCGTAACCCTGCACACAGGCGGCCCAGGGCATTGGGTCGTTCTTCGCTGACACGGAGCAGCGGTGGAGTCCGGCAGCCCCCTGGGCGACTGAGCAGCCCTCTTCAGGAATGCACTGCTCACCTCCATGGCAAGAGGAAGGGGCTAGAAAAGGTGCCCTAAACATTGCCTGCTCCAGCCTTCCCTAGCCAGCTCACCGCGGCTGGAGGGGACCCTATACCAGCGGTCGAATCACAAAAGACAAAAAGAAGAAAACGAGGATAGTTCCTCTCAAATTGGGCGCATGGAATGTGCGCACACTCCTGGACAGAGACGATGCAGACAGACCACAGAGGAGAACAGCCCTGATTGGTAAAGAACTCGCCAGATACGGCATCGACATCGCAGCCCTGAGCGAGACCAGGTTCGCGGGAGAAGGAGAGCTCTGCGAAAGAGGCTCTGGTTACACATTCTTCTGGAGTGGCAGACCTAGCGAGGAGCGGCGTGAAGCTGGCGTTGGCTTTGCAGTTAGGACAACTCTTGTCAGTAAGTTGGCTGGACTTCCCAAGGGAGTGAACGACAGGCTCATGACCCTAAAACTCCCACTGATGGCTGGAAGGAAGCATCTCACCATCATCAGTGCCTACGCCCCAACCATGACCAACCCAGATGAAAAGAAGGCAAAGTTTTACGAAGATCTTCACACTGTCATTGTCGATGTTCCAAAGGCGGACAAACTCATCTTGCTAGGTGACTTCAACGCAAGAGTTGGCAAGGACAACGTTGCCTGGGAAGGAGTCCTTGGACATCACGGAGTGGGCCACTGCAACAGCAACGGTCTTCTCTTGCTCCAGACCTGCGCTGAGCATGAACTGCTAATCACCAACACGATCTTCCGCCTACCTACCCGTAACCGGACATCATGGATGCACCCCCGCTCAAAGCACTGGCATCTTATTGACTACGTCATCGTGAGGAAGAGGGACAGGCAGGATGTACGAGTGACCAAGTCCATGTGCGGCGCTGAATGCTGGACAGACCACCGCCTCATTATCTCCAAGATCAACATCCGCATTCAGCCTAAACGACGCCCTCAAGGGGAAAAGGCCCCCAAACGGCTGAATGTTGCCAAGCTGAGGACCGCCAGCTGCAAGCAGTCCTTTGCGGACGCTCTGGAAGAGCGCTTGAAATCCACCTCTCCGGACAACCAGAATGTAGAGGCAAATTGGGCATCACTCAGAGAGCTGATTTACACCACAGCTACAGAGACCCTGGGGCCCCAGACCAGGAAACACAAGGACTGGTTTGATGAGAACTGCGAAGACATCAAGCAGTTACTGGATGAGAAACACCACCTCCACCGAGCTTGCCTCAATTACCCCAAGTCCACGGCAAGGAGAGATGCGTTCTACAACATACGCAGAACTGTACAGCAAAAGCTCCGTCAGATGCAGGACAATTGGCTCAGCAACAAAGCCGACGAGATCCAAGGATATGCAGACAGGCATGACTATAAGAACTTCTACAACGCCTTGAAAGAAGTGTATGGCCCCACGTCCTCAGGATCAAACCCCCTCCTCAGCGCAGACGGTAACATACTCATCACAGACAAAGAGAAGATCTTGGAGAGGTGGGCCGAACATTTCGACAACATCCTAAATCGCCCTTCGACAATCAACGAAGAAGCCATCAATCGTCTCCCACAAGTGCCCACCAACGAAGCACTGGATGACCCCCCATCCTTGCTTGAGACCCAGAAAGCAATTTGTCTTCTCTCCAGTGGCAAAGCACCTGGTTCAGATGCCATACCAGCTGAGGTCTACAAGGAGGGGGGAACAGCCCTGACTGAAAGGCTCCACCAGCTGTTTCTCTTGACGTGGGAGCAAGAGACGATTCCGCAGGATTTCAAAGATGCCTCCATTATACATCTCTATAAGCGAAAAGGAAATAGACAGGCTTGTGACAACCATAGAGGCATATCACTGCTTTCTATCGCAGGAAAGATCCTTGCCAGAATCCTGCTCAACCGCCTCACAGCCCACCTTGACCAAGGACTCCTGCCTGAAAGTCAGTGTGGATTCCGAAAAGAACGAGGAACCATCGACATGGTGTTCGCTGCCAGGCAGCTGCAAGAGAAATGTCAGGAGCAGAACTCCGACTTGTTCTCCACCTATGTTGACCTGACCAAGGCGTTTGACACCGTTAGTAGAGAGGGCCTGTGGAAGATCATGGCCAAGTACGGTTGCCCAAGGAAATTCATCGTCTTGGTGCAACAATTCCACGAGGGCATGCAGGCCAGAGTCCAGGACAGCGGAGAGTCATCTGACCCTTTCCCAGTCACAAACGGGGTCAAGCAGGGCTGCGTCCTGGCACCAACACTGTTTAGCCTAATGTTTTCCGCCATGCTGTCAGAGGCCTTCAGAGACGAGGACGTTGGTGTCAACCTGAGGTACCGCACAGACGGCAAACTGTTCAACCTGCGGAGGCTCCAGGCAAAAAACAAGGTTATGACAGACATCATTAGGGATCTGCTGTTTGCCGATGACTGTGCCCTCAACGCTGTCTCAGAAGCCGACATGCAACGAAACGTTAATCTGTTCTCCAGCGCCTGCACAAACTTTGGTCTGACGATCAGTACAAAGAAGACTGAAGTCCTCCATCAGCCCGCGCCTGGAAAGCCCTACGTTGAGCCCAACATCACTGTCAACGGCCAGAGACTAAACACAGTGAACCGTTTCACATACCTAGGCAGCACACTGTCTCAGAATGCTACCATCGATGACGAAGTAAACATTAGAATTGCCAGAGCCAGCTCCACTTTTGGCAGGTTATATCCAAATGTCTGGAACAGAAGAGGCATTACCACTCAGACCAAGCTGAAAGTATACAGGGCAGTGGTGCTCCCCACACTGCTATATGCATGTGAAACGTGGACTGTCTATCAACGCCATGCTAGAAAACTGAACCACTTTCACACAACAAGCCTCAGGAAGATCCTCGGCATAAAATGGCAGGACAAAATTCCAGACACAGTGGTACTGACCAAAGCAGGTCTCCCCAGCATCTTCACCCTCCTGATGCAGTCACAGCTTCGCTGGGCAGGGCACGTAGTCCGGATGCCAGACGAGAGACTGCCAAAGAGACTCTTCTATGGCGAGCTACGGCATGGCCAGCGGTCCCACGGTGGGCAAAAGAAGCGCTTCAAAGACACCCTGAAAGCTTCACTGAAAGCTTTTGCCATCAATCCAGACACGTGGGAACGGGCTGCAATGGACCGATCCACCTGGCGCTCTTCCATCCACAAAGGTGCCAAGACATGCGAGGCAAACAGGATCACTGCCGCAGAAAAGAAGAGGCAAGCCCGCAAGGCCCATGCTGTCAACCCCCCTGGAGACGTCCCACTTGTCCCATGTCCCTTCTGTTCCCGAACCTTCCGTGCCAGGATCGGCCTCGTTAGCCATCTGCGCACACACAGACAGAACCAGTCCCAGCAACCCCCCGGATGACTAGAGTGGTCCTCGTCGACTCGACGGACGAACAACACACATGTGTGCACATGTGTGTGTATGTGTGTATGCACATGTGTGTGTTTGTGTGGATGTGCATGCATGTTTGTGTGTTTGTGTGTGTGTGTGTGTGTGTGTGTGTGTGTGTGTGTGTGTGTGTGTGTGTGTGTGTGTGTGTGTGTGTGTGTGCATGATTGTTTGTCTGTGTGTGTTTGTTGCTACTGTGAGTGGAGTGTTATGTTGAACAGCAAATAGAAACGTGTTTGAAATTGTAGGTTTCACTTTCTCTATGCTGTGATGTAAATGAGTTAATTTTTACCCTTAGATCATCTGCTGCTGCTGCTTCAGAGTAACATTGGCTTATGACCTTATAACTGTGTTTTTTGTCTTAAAATCAACTGTTTTAAATGATTATACTTTTATCAATGCATCTAATTAAGTTACAAGTTTCGTGTGCAGTGAGTCATGACAAGATGTATTTCTGCATTTCAGGATTCTCATTCTTGGTGGCTCAGGAGGAATAGGAACATTTTCGATACAGGTTGTATTATCTTTATCATTATCATTATAATGCATCTTCAAATCATGATTATTGTCAGTTTTTGCTTGGTTTAATATTTTGTTGGGAATGGGTGTGTGTGTGTGTGTGTGTGTGTGTGTGTGTGTGTGTGTGTGAGTGTGTGTGTGTGTGTGTGTGTGTGTGTCTGTGTGTGTGTCTGTGTGTGTATATGTGTGTGTGTGCGTGTGTGTGTGTGTGTGTGTGTGTGTGTGTGATCTAGATGTAATGTTTGTTCATGAGTGCTGTGTGTTGTTGCTAACATAGATCCAAAGTCCCATGAGTGAAATAAACATCCAGGGCTGTTTGATGTTCTCTTATCAGCTGAAACTTCATGATGCTTTGCTTCCAAAGTGATAACACAGTCTGTTGTCATGCACTGCAGTGTAAATGTGACAGTGTATGTGAAAACAAGGCTGCAGTATGAAAAATGACAACATGAGATATTTCAAACACAATATTGATAGTTATTCATGCATATCCTAGAAGAAAACAACCCAGCATGTTTATAGAGGAAATCTGGAACTTTTACAGTGACGTAAATATCAATAAAATGTCTGTAACTTCGTGCACTGATAACTTTACTCATTATTTTCTCTAAAACAGTTTTCCATACTTTAGCCATGTTTTTCATGCATGATGAAAATTTTTATAATTTGATATGAAACAATTGGACAGTTTCATGTTGTTCACTGAAATGCATATTTGTTCTTGTATTTTCCTCAAATTTGACCACAAGAGGAGAGGATCCACTGCTGTGACTTTATTGAAACTTTGTCTCTGATGGCAGCTCTTGAAGGCCTGGGGAGCCGACATTGCCACCACCTGCAGCACAGATGCTGTGGAAAGGGTCTATGGTCTGGGAGCTGATGTTGTCGTTGACTACAAGACACAGGACATCACTTCAGAACTTGCCAAACTCAAACCGTAAGCAGCATGTTGTGGGCCTAGTGTCAATATGTATTGTTTTATGTAGATAATGTATGACTGGTTTTCAGTCTTACTTGCTTTTATCGCATTCAGATCTTTAGGTTGTACTCTGAAAAGTATGTGTGTGAGTGAAGGGGTCAAAAATGGAAGCCCAAGCTAATGAGGGAATTAGAGTTGATACTCATTTTCATGATATAGTGTGTATTTTGTTTATGCACTGTGGTTCCTTAATGTGAGTGGCAGTATTCAGACACAAGTCTGCATTTATTCGTACATGATGTGTTAATGTACAGACTTTCTCATGTGAATGGCAGTATTCAAACACAAGACTGCCTTTATTTCTACAGGATGTGTTGTTATGCAGACTTCCTAATGTGAAAAGCTGCTCTTTTTAAAACTGATTTTCTCTAAATCTACTCAATGAAATGGACTGCAGCTACTATTGGGTTTGAACACAGTGATACAATTCATTATGATGCCTTACTATTTCAGAAAGTATAATCAGACAGAATAGAATCCAAAGCTGGGCTATTTCATCTCTATTTCTGTTTCTTTCTTCTCTCTACCTCATCTGCAAAGTGGCTGTAACACAAATCTCTACAGCTGCCATTCAAACTGTTGGACAATGTGGCAATTCTTCTATTCTTTCCAGGTTTATCTTTTTGCTGGACGCTGTTGGCACCTACTCCACAGACTTTTGCCTTGGTCTCCTGAAGCCCTGGAGCAATGCCACGTATGTCTCCATCGTCAGTCCCATCCTGAAAAACGCTGACCAGTCAGGCCTGGTGCTAGGGTCACTGCAGACCGTCAAGAACCTCGGTCCCAAAGTGCTCAAGGTATTAACTGTGCAGAGCCACTGTGAGACTGTGACAGATTCATGTTTTCCCCTCTTTATTGTTTTGATGATTTAAGTGTGTTTTAAGACTGAAGCCTTTAACGTTTTCATAGCTGAGAAAAGCTGTCCCCTGCTGGATCTTAGTCTCAGAGAATCCTGGCACAACCTTTCTGCACTGGAGTTGTTTTTCTGGGTCGGATGCCACATGGCTGTTTTTGTATATACCGGACTTCCTGCGAGGTAGGGTGACCGATGTCCTTGAGCTTGTTTTTCAAAGCTTGCCTTGAAGGCGGTTTTTCCTGCCAAGTCAGCTTTCTGTCCAAGAGTTTTGCGCATGCGTGAAAAGGGTTGAGGTGTTTCAATAAAACTACATTGCATGCCCAATTTTAATCAGTTGGCGAAAGGACAGGGTGCTAGAACACCACGCTCCCGTCCAAGCTACTCCGTGTGTCTGATCCCCTCCCCAGAGCACGTAAAACGAGAGAAGTATTTGTATCATCCCTGTTTGCCCAAAAGAAAGAGAATTGGGCCGTAATTGATTAAATCCCTTTGGAAGGGGTTGTCACGTATAAGAGAGTAAGTTTTCTCACCCTCCAAACCAAAGCAGTGAGAGTTGTGGAGACTCTCACCCCAGAAGTTGACCAACGCGCTGACACGCTTGCGGCTGGAGCGAGGCCCGCCTCAAACCCCTCCCAAGAGCGCCTGCCACGCTCGCCTGCACGCCTGCTGGTCTGAGATGCCCAGCCGCACAGCCGTCGTCTGCTTGAGATCGCTCCCCTCCTGCCTGGCTCCCTCCCGCCTGCCCAGGCTGGAACAACGCTGACCACTACAGCCGGGGAAATCCCACCGCCAAAAGTTTTCGTCTGCTGTGGTGTTTCCATGTGTCATTGCTCTTCGCAAAGGAACGCGAAGAAGCAATAATGAATGGCCTTTGTTCTCGGTCGAGAACGTGAGATCAGTGAACTGTGCGTCCACTAGAATCACATTAGAAATTCGTCGTTGGAATCATCCACTAAAAATCTCGTGAGTACTCATGAATTACGTCTGACTTTAAAGACTGAACTCTTGTCTAAACTAATAGAAAACACTGATCCGTTACCCACTGCCAGAAGTCGCATTGGGCAAGGAAAGAAACATTTGGTCCTCATGATACATTGAACAATCATTATATGCTTGAAAGCCACAAAGGGGCGACTGATCGATTATCTGCGTTTCTGATTATTAAATACCTTTTTTTAATTGTCAAACCTGTTGTCCTCCTGTTTACTGCATGGCATGTGCATGACAGAGATTTTGATTTATGATTTATTTTAATTGTGCGTTCCTCCTCCTCAAGTAAATCCCCTAGACATAAGCGCATAGCGCCGAGCCTGTGTTTTAATAAACACAAGGGAGGAGAAACGTCACAGCATGGGGTGCTCGTCCAGATGTGGAAGTAATTGTATTGTTCAGAGTTTTGTAGGGCATGAATAATTGTGTTGGATAACCATTGCCATTGTGATTTATCACCCTTTTTGAGTAACCCTGTTTGGCATTCTTGTCTGGGCTTGCTAGAGATCACGTGGTTTGTGATGTTTTGATGTTTGCTGATTTCTTAGCGTTTGTGAAGATCACGGAATTTCCACAATGGATTACAGAGCAGTGTTGAAGATTGAGTCTGAGATTGATTCAATAGATAGAGCAGGTTTGGAGTTTTGATAGAGAAGTTTGGTTTGAGTGCAGGCGAGGGTTCTATTAAAGATTTTGCAAGGGATTTTGTGCAAGTTCAGAAGAGCGGAGTTAGTGAGGATAGCAAGGGGGAAGTGGAAGAGGGAAAAACGAGAAATGGAGGTTAAGTGGGAGGAGAAGAGAGAGAGGGAGAGACAGCAGATGGAGAAGGATAGGGAAGAGAGAGAAAGGGCTAAAGAAGCTATGAGAAGAGAGATGGGAAGAAAGGTGAAGAAGTGGGAGAGCTTGGTTTTCGAACAAGCCAAATTGAGGCAGGAGAGAGAGAGAGAGAGAAGGAGGGGAGAGAGAGAAGAAGAGGAGAAACAGAGAGAGGGAGAGAATGGTAGAAAAAGGAAGGAGGAGTTCCGACCTAGAGGGGAGCAGGTGTAAAGCCCTACCTGTGTTGATTAAGGTGTGAGACCTTATTTGTGTTGATTAAGGTGTAAAGTCCTACCTGTGTTGATTAAGGTGTGAATCCTTATCTGTGTTGTTTAAGGTGTGAATCCTTATCTGTGTTGTTTAAGGTGTGAAACCTTACCTGTGTTCATTAAGGTGTGAAACCTTATTTGTGTGGATCAAGGTGTGAAACCTTACCTGTGTTTAAGGTGTGAAACCTTATCTGTGTTGATCAAGGTGAGAAGCCTTGTGAAGATGACAGGTGTGAAGCCTGCTTAATTAATGATGATGGTGAGAAGCCTCATCAAAGGTGAGAAGCCTTGTGAAGATGACAGGTGTGAAGCCTGCTTAATTAATGATGATGGTGAGAAGCCTCATCAAAGGTGAGAAGCCTTGTGAAGATGACAGGTGTGAAGCCTGCTTAATTAATGATGATGGTGAGAAGCCTCATCAAAGGTGTGAAGCCTTGTGAAGATGACAGGTGTGAAGCCTGCTTAATTAATGATGATGGTGAGAAGCCTCATCAAAGGTGAGAAGCCTTGTGAAGATGACAGGTGTGAAGCCTGCTTAATTAATGATGATGGTGAGAAGCCTCATCAAAGGTAAGAAGCCTTGTGTTGATGACAGGTGTGAAGCCTGCTTAATTAATGATGAAGGTGAGAAGCCTCATCAAGGGTGTGAAGCCTGATTAATTAAGTTGTTGTGGGTGTGATGCCTACTGAATGTTGGGTGCGATGCCTAACTAAGTGTTGTGGGAGGAAGATATGCTTCCTATTAGTGTTATCCCTTTGAAGGGTGTCATATTGAGCAGAGTATAGCTCATTGATGTGCAGGTAATTTTCCCCTGTGGGTACGGGGTTGTTTAAGAATTGTCCCACCGCGTCCCCTACGCGATTCGTAAGAGGCGAATAAATAGGCGGATCGTCAGACAGACGATAGTAGTTGTTGTAAATTCCTACTGTTAGAGAGGAAAAGGAACCTCTTTTTGTTCCCTTGATTTCTGTAGACTTACCCTGTAGAGTTTGCAGGGAGAACGTTTATTTGGTCGTCAATGTGGTGAACGGTTTACCAGAGTTTTGACATGTTTTATGTTGAGTGGCTTTGCTGAAAGTGAATTGGGTTTTGAGTCCGGATGGACTGGTAGACTGCACTGAAGTTTTGCAGCAACAATGTCAATGATGAGATTGCATCTCCTGTTTTGAGTCTGTGTTTTGAAATTTTCTTGTTAAACTCAGTAAGAAAATTCCACTTTGAAGGGGGAGGGAGTGTGACAGATTCATGTTTTCCCCTCTTTATTGTTTTGATGATTTAAGTGTGTTTTAAGACTGAAGCCTTTAACGTTTTCATAGCTGAGAAAAGCTGTCCCCTGCTGGATCTTAGTCTCAGAGAATCCTGGCACAACCTTTCTGCACTGGAGTTGTTTTTCTGGGTCGGATGCCACATGGCTGTTTTTGTATATACCGGACTTCCTGCGAGGTAGGGTGACCGATGTCCTTGAGCTTGTTTTTCAAAGCTTGCCTTGAAGGCGGTTTTTCCTGCCAAGTCAGCTTTCTGTCCAAGAGTTTTGCGCATGCGTGAAAAGGGTTGAGGTGTTTCAATAAAACTACATTGCATGCCCAATTTTAATCAGTTGGCGAAAGGATAGGGTGCTAGAACACCACGCTCCCATCCAAGCTACTCCGTGTGTCTGATCCCCTCCCCAGAGCACGTAAAACGAGAGAAGTATTTGTATCATCCCTGTTTGCCCAAAAGAAAGAGAATTGGGCCGAAATTGATAAATTCCCTTTGGAAGGGGTTGTCACGTATAAGAGAGTAAGTTTTCTCACCCTCCAAACCAAAGCAGTGAGAGTTGTGGAGACTCTCACCCCAGAAGTTGACCAACGCGCTGACACGCTTGCGGCTGGAGCGAGGCCTGCCTCAAACCCCTCCCAAGAGCGCCTGCCACGCTCGCCTGCACGCCTGCTGGTCTGAGATGCCCAGCCGCACAGCNNNNAAGAGACGGCACCCGCCACTCCGCCTGACTGACTTGGCACGCCCGGGGAGTTATGCTAAGATCCGGCCGCGTAAATATATCTGCGTTTTGTGACAAACGTCTTGCTCGGCGGTACTGTACTCCATGCACCTTAACGGTGCGCGTGATTCGGGTGTAATCTTAAGCTAAACGACGTTTATTGGCGCTGCTGAAATGGTCGAAGTCGGAAACATTCGGAACGTCGTTTAGCTTAAGATTACACCCGAATCACGCGCACCGTTAAGGTGCATGGAGTACAGTACCGCCGAGCAAGACGTTTGTCACAAAACGCAGATATATTTACGCGGCCGGATCTTAGCTAACTCCCCGGGCGTGCCAAGTCAGTCAACGGTCGCGTTTTATAAAACCAGACTACAAACAGACTACAGGGAGGTGACTCCCATATTATTTCCGGCAGGGGAGACGGCTTTACACGGGAAAAACTTTTTTGAACGCTACATCATGTGTTAAACTACACAAATCATAGTATACTCAACCCCCCCCCCAAAAAAAAAAAATATATAAAATTCTGATTTGTTTTTCTGATTGTAAAACTATGTCTCAAATGTCTCAGAATCTTTTTTCTTACGAAATATTTATGAAACTAAATACTGAAAATTAATTGAACATACTATATCAATAGTATGCAGAAAGATACAAACTGTAACACCTACAGCATTACTGTAGATAAAGTCATGCAAAATTGCTACTATCATGCCAGCAAAATGCAAGAAGGAACTACTATATTCACACTAGAATAAAAAGGCTTGTAGGATACTTTCTTTTCAGCATTCAGGTAGTAACAATGCTATCTACATAATGATGAAAATGAGGAATTCACATGTACACACTTTTCAAAGTCATGCATGATTGCTATGATCACTATCATGCCAGGCAAATTCAAGAAGAGACTACTGTATTTAGACAAGTATAAAAGGCTTGTAGGATATTTTCTCTTCAGCCTTCAGGTTGTAACAATTCTACCTACATAATGATGAAAATGAAGAATTCACATTTACACACTTTTTAAGTCATGCATGATTGCTATGATCAATATCATGCCAGGCAAATTCAAAAAGAAACAACTGCAGTAATTACTATGATCTGTGAAGGAAAGAATTGGAATATTTTGTCATGCATGCATCTCAATGAAAAGTCAGTTCAAGTTGTTGTTGTTGCGTACCTGGGCTAAACACTCCCAGGATCACCCAAGTGGGTGAGATGATTGCGTGTGTGAATGTTTTTGAACACCCCGCCACATAGGCAGCCACACTCCGTCTTCAGGGGATTTGATCTCTGTCTCCAGAGAATGCCAGTTGTTATGTTAGGAGCTTACCACGGCTGAAGATAATCCCCACATAACAGTACAACATAACAACATTTTGCTGTAGCCTTGGTTTTTGGCTGGAGTCAACAAATAACAACAGCCTTTGCCCAAGGCAACAGTTTCTGTGTTTTTATTTTTTGTTTTTTTGTTTTTGTCTTCACCTTCGGCAGCTGCGTCAGTTCGATATCGACGAAAACATTTTGAAAACCTTTTATATCGCCACCATCCAAAGTGTTTTGACTTTTGGATTTCTCGCGTGGCTAAGTAGTGCTCAAGCTGATGACAAGAAGAAACTCAAAAGAATTCAGAGAACGGCTGAGAAAGTTATGAAGACTTTTGTGCCACCACTGGAAAATATATACACAGAAAGAGCGATGAAGAAAGCCGAAGACATCCGGAAAGATGTAAACCACCCTCTGAATCACTGCTACGAGATCCTGCCATTAGGGAAGAGATTCCGGACTGCATGAACCCGAACGGAGAGGTTTCGGAAATCATTCGTCCCCAACTCCATAAGACTCTTAAACACGGCCAGACCGAACGTCTAAAGGGGCAAAGTTCATTCTTTATAATATCAGTGAACAGCAACCAGTGCAGAGGAGGGAGGAAGGACGGGGTGGGGATGGGGTAGGGTGATGTCGGGAAAGGTAGGGGATTGAGCAGTGGAGAGAAAATAGCCTAAGAAATGAGCCATGAAGATTGTTTTCTTTACTTTTGTAAATAGTCACACTGTTTTTCACTGTTTCCATTTCTTAAAAAAAGTCTTAATATTTTTAATGACTTTATGTATGTACATATTTTTGTCATAACACTTGTGTCTTATACATGTATGTACTGGACGAGACAAATTCCTGAAAAGGCGAATAAAAGTATCTGTATCTGTATCTGTATTTTTCCATACCTACCATTTGCCATCTGGCAAAGATTGGGGCTAGCTTTCCAGTTTTCCTACTTGGAACTTGCTGTTCTAATTTTAGCAACTGTGCCAAGCCAAGAAGGCAGTCATCACTTGACAGCTAAATTTAGAACAATGATTCAGAGGAGGGAAACAAATGGGACAGTATGTGTTGATATGTTTAATACATGTTTTCTTCTGTCTTTTTTAAAAGATAAGATCTAGTCAACAGAGGGGCAGTGTTCAGTGATATGTCGTAACAATTAGGCTCTGGACTCCCGATGTGGTTTCTGGAAGTTTGACCTCTGCCTATGTCAGATTATGTTCAGAAGTTTTCTTTTCTTTTGTTTTTCTTGATTGTGTAGGATTATTTTGGTATCTAGACATAAATCACAATCATGCTCCTTTTTGTTTGGTCTTGCAGAATAACTTTGGAAAATTCCGTAGAATCTGCTCAAAAGTCAAATTCAGCTTGTGACTGTTCAAAACTTCTATTTCAATAAAATTAAAATGAGAATGATTGGAAATAAATCTTGAATGAAGCCTCAAAATTAGTATGTTTTTCATATATTTGAACCCTTGTATCATGTGGATAGAACCTCGTATTGTGGTGGAGAATATATATTACAGCTGAAACTGAAGGAACAGAGTTGCCTAACTTGGATTGTTTCAGGGACTGACCAGTGGCAAGAACTACAGAGTGGCAGTGTTCTACCCTGATGGAAAAGCTCTGAGGAAAATAGCCAGGATGGTGGACAATGGACAGGTAGGGTTTGCAGATGAAAACTTTTTATTCTAACTCCTCTACACAGCAGGAAGCATTCACAAGACATCATTATCTGTCTCTGCAGCAGTATGGAGTCTTCTGCAGATGCCAGCTGCATGCACATCAGCTGATTCCTTTCTGTCACTGTCAGTGTAGATTTCCTGTGTGTGTATAATACTGTTTGGTATGAAGCCATATTCCTGTGTGTATAATACTGTATTGTATGAACCCACATTCCTATGTGTGTATAATACTGTACTGTATGAAGCCATATTCCTGTGTGTGTATAGTACTGTATTGTATGAAGCCATATTCTTGTGTGTGTATAATACTGTATTGTATGCCTGTGTGTGTATAATACTGTATTGTATGCCTATGTGTGTATAATACTGTATTGTATGCCTGTGTGTGTATTATACTGTATTGTATGAAGCCATATTCCTGTGTGTGTATAATTTACTGTATTGTATGCCTGTGTGTATAATACTGTATTGTATGCCTGTGTGTGTATAATACTGTATTGTATGCCTGTGTGTGTATAATACTGTATTGTATGCCTGTGTGTGTATAATACTGTATTGTATGCCTGTGTGTGTATAATACTGTATTGTATGCCTGTGTGTGTATAATACTGTATTGTATGCCTGTGTGTGTATAATATTGTATTGTATGCCTGTGTGTGTATAATACTGTATTGTATGCCTGTGTGTGTATAATACTGTATTGTATGCCTGTGTGTGTATAATATTGTATTGTATGCCTGTGTGTGTATAATACTGTATTGTATGCCTGTGTGTGTATAATACTGTATTGTATGCCTGTGTGTGTATGTTGTTGTTCGTCCGTCGAGTCGACGAGGACCACTCTAGTCATCCGGGGGGTTGCTGGGACTGGGTCTGTCTGTGTGTGCGCAGATGGCTAACGAGGCCGATCCTGGCACGGAAGGTTCGGGAACAGAAGGGACATGGGACAAGTGGGACGTCTCCAGGGGGGTTGACAGCATGGGCCTTGCGGGCTTGCCTCTTCTTTTCTGCGGCAGTGATCCTGTTTGCCTCGCATGTCTTGGCACCTTTGTGGATGGAAGAGCGCCAGGTGGATCGGTCCATTGCAGCCCGTTCCCACGTGTCTGGATTGATGGCAAAAGCTTTCAGTGAAGCTTTCAGGGTGTCTTTAAAGCGCTTCTTTTGCCCACCGTGGGACCGCTGGCCATGCTGGAGCTCGCCATAGAAGAGTCTCTTTGGCAGTCTCTCGTCTGGCATCCGGACTACGTGTCCTGCCCAGCGAAGCTGTGACTGCATCAGGAGGGTGAAGATGCTGGGGAGACCTGCTTTGGTCAGTACCACTGTGTCTGGAATTTTGTCCTGCCATTTTATGCCGAGGATCTTCCTGAGGCTTGTTGTGTGAAAGTGGTTCAGTTTTCTAGCATGGCGTTGATAGACAGTCCACGTTTCACATGCATATAGCAGTGTGGGGAGCACCACTGCCCTGTATACTTTCAGCTTGGTCTGAGTGGTAATGCCTCTTCTGTTCCAGACATTTGGATATAACCTGCCAAAAGTGGAGCTGGCTCTGGCAATTCTAATGTTTACTTCGTCATCGATGGTAGCATTCTGAGACAGTGTGCTGCCTAGGTATGTGAAACGGTTCACTGTGTTTAGTCTCTGGCCGTTGACAGTGATGTTGGGCTCAACGTAGGGCTTTCCAGGCGCGGGCTGATGGAGGACTTCAGTCTTCTTTGTACTGATCGTCAGACCAAAGTTTGTGCAGGCGCTGGAGAACAGATTAACGTTTCGTTGCATGTCGGCTTCTGAGACAGCGTTGAGGGCACAGTCATCGGCAAACAGCAGATCCCTGATGATGTCTGTCATAACCTTGTTTTTTGCCTGGAGCCTCCGCAGGTTGAACAGTTTGCCGTCTGTGCGGTACCTCAGGTTGACACCAACGTCCTCGTCTCTGAAGGCCTCTGACAGCATGGCGGAAAACATTAGGCTAAACAGTGTTGGTGCCAGCGATGGATGACAAAAGTGACTTGCGCGATGATTTGGATTTAAGTGAGAAAGAGTTGCGCAGTTCGTCGACCTCACTCTCTCGCCCGAGACCATCTTGATCCAGTGGCAGGACAGAGTCGAGACGGCTGGAGACAGAAACGGGTGCAGTTGTGTGTGTATAATACTGTATTGTATGCCTGTGTGTGTATAATACTGTATTGTATGCCTGTGTGTGTATAATATTGTATTGTATGCCTGTGTGTGTATAATACTGTATTGTATGCCTGTGTGTGTATAATACTGTATTGTATGCCTGTGTGTGTATAATACTGTATTGTATGCCTGTGTGTGTATAATACTGTATTGTATGCCTGTGTGTGTATAATACTGTATTGTATGCCTGTGTGTGTATAATACTGTATTGTATGCCTGTGTGTGTATAATATTGTATTGTATGCCTGTGTGTGTATAATACTGTATTGTATGCCTGTGTGTGTATAATACTGTATTGTATGAAGCCATATTCCTGTGTGTGTATAATACTGTATTGTATGCCTGTGTGTGTATAATACTGTATTGTATGCCTGTGTGTGTATAATACTGTATTGTATGCCTGTGTGTGTATAATACTGTATTGTATGCCTGTGTGTGTATAATACTGTATTGTATGCCTGTGTGTGTATAATACTGTATTGTATGCCTGTGTGTGTATAATATTGTATTGTATGCCTGTGTGTGTATAATACTGTATTGTATGAAGCCATATTCCTGTGTGTGTATAATAATGTATTGTATGCCTGTGTGTGTATAATATTGTATTGTATGCCTGTGTGTGTATAATATTGTATTGTATGCCTGTGTGTGTATAATATTGTATTGTATGCCTGTGTGTGTATAATATTGTATTGTATGCCTGTGTGTGTATAATACTGTATTGTATGCCTGTGTGTGTATAATACTGTATTGTATGAAGCCATATTCCTGTGTGTGTATAATACTGTATTGTATGCCTGTGTGTGTATAATACTGTATTGTATGAAGCCATATTCCTGTGTGTGTATAATTTACTGTATTGTATGCCTGTGTGTGTATAATACTGTATTGTATGAAGCCATATTCCTGTGTGTGTATAATATTGTATTGTATGCCTGTGTGTGTATAATATTGTATTGTATGCCTGTGTGTGTATAATACTGTATTGTATGCCTGTGTGTGTATAATACTGTATTGTATGAAGCCATATTCCTGTGTGTGTATAATACTGTATTGTATGCCTGTGTGTGTATAATACTGTATTGTATGCCTGTGTGTGTATAATACTGTATTGTATGAAGCCATATTCCTGTGTGTGTATAATTTACTGTATTGTATGCCTGTGTGTGTATAATACTGTATTGTATGAAGCCATCATATTCCTGTGTGTGTATAATACTGTATTGTATGCCTGTGTGTGTATAATACTGTATTGTATGCCTGTGTGTGTATAATACTGTATTGTATGCCTGTGTGTGTATAATATTGTATTGTATGCCTGTGTGTGTATAATACTGTATTGTATGCCTGTGTGTGTATAATATTGTATTGTATGCCTGTGTGTGTATAATACTGTATTGTATGCCTGTGTGTGTATAATACTGTATTGTATGCCTGTGTGTGTATAATACTGTATTGTATGCCTGTGTGTGTATAATATTGTATTGTATGCCTGTGTGTGTATAATACTGTATTGTATGCCTGTGTGTGTATAATACTGTATTGTATGAAGCCATATTCCTGTGTGTGTATAATACTGTATTGTATGCCTGTGTGTGTATAATATTGTATTGTATGCCTGTGTGTGTATAATACTGTATTGTATGCCTGTGTGTGTATAATACTGTATTGTATGCCTGTGTGTGTATAATACTGTATTGTATGAAGCCATATTCCTGTGTGTGTATAATACTGTATTGTATGCCTGTGTGTGTATAATACTGTATTGTATGCCTGTGTGTGTATAATACTGTATTGTATGCCTGTGTGTGTATAATACTGTATTGTATGCCTGTGTGTGTATAATACTGTATTGTATGCCTGTGTGTGTATAATACTGTATTGTATGCCTGTGTGTGTATAATATTGTATTGTATGCCTGTGTGTGTATAATACTGTATTGTATGCCTGTGTGTGTATAATACTGTATTGTATGAAGCCATATTCCTGTGTGTGTATAATACTGTATTGTATGCCTGTGTGTGTATAATACTGTATTGTATGCCTGTGTGTGTATAATATTGTATTGTATGCCTGTGTGTGTATAATACTGTATTGTATGCCTGTGTGTGTATAATACTGTATTGTATGCCTGTGTGTGTATAATACTGTATTGTATGCCTGTGTGTGTATAATACTGTATTGTATGATGCCATAAGGGAAAAAGGTGCATGCACATCCAACATCACATCTGCAGTTTCATTCAGAAGATTTTGTAACGTGTTCAAATTTCAGGGTTGGTCATAATTTGGTAGCAGACAAAATGAACCATAGTTTAGTAAGTAGCTCAGTGTATAACTGTTTTTCTCCTTTATTCTTGCATTTAAGTTTTCACCTTTCATCGCTGCAGATCAAGCCCATCATTGACCATGTCTTCACCTTTGAAGACCTCCCTGCTGCTTATGCCAAGGTGGAGGCCGGCCATTCCCGGGGCAAGTGTGTGGTCAACTTCTTGGGTGACAAATGAGGACAGGTGCTGAAAACGCACTGGTGAAAAAGACACCCTCAGGTGGTCATAGCTTCCTTACACATGTAACGTTGTCATCTCCATGGCTAAAGCCTCTACTTAAACTAAAGTGGATGGATGGTTAGCGATGGCAGTCACTGACAATAAGTTAGTGGAAGAAATTGGTGCTGAACTTTTGGAGGGCTTGAGATGAATGTTTTGGATATGCTAGAACAATAGAAGTTGATGGTGTTTAACTGCTATCACCCTGTAGAAATTTCAGTGATTGTTCTCTGTGTGTTTTGTTGTGATTACAGTACTCAATAATTGAGTATGGTATATGCTGTCAGTTGTAGCATAACTGCTCAAGTGCTGAAATAAGATATGCCACCCTTGCCACTCCAAATGTGTGGTATTTTATTGTGTTTAAAAAAAGGGGAGTTTTATTTTATGACCCTGAAAATGTTCATGAAAATGAAACACCCAGCAAATTTAAGTTTTGATAGCTTATTAAAAACGATGACAACAGATGTTTGATTGTGATATTTAATTACATTGTTTGTTTAGCTTTCTCACTTTTCAGTGTGACTCATGAAAACTTCTGTCCTAGTTTGTTTGCGAAAATGAAAACACCTGTTACAAGAGATGCAAGTTAAACAGGGTATAAGATGGAATAAAGACATGCGCTTTTCAACCAAAAAGTCTTTGTCAAATGCAGTAGGTAAGTTGACATAACTTGTCAAACTTGCACCTGGTGCTCCTCATATTCTGGGGCTGCAATGTTGTGGAGAGGTAATTACTGTCACCATAATGGAGGGCAGCCACCGATTTGATAACGATTTATTCCAATTCTCTGACCTTGTCATCGAGTAGTAGCAAATTCTTAAGCCTGATGCTCCAAGACCAAGAACAATACAGTATTCCTGTATGAATAGAAACACTCATTGCCCCCCAAAGCAGCTGGAACCCCTGGCTGCTGAGCTTTTGGAGTCTGCTCCAGTAGCTCAGCCAGGGGCCTGCTCCAGTAGCTCAGCCAGGGGCCTGCTCCAGTAGCTCAGCCAGGGGCCTGCTCCAGTAGCTCAGCCAGGGGCCTGCTCCAGTAGCTCAGCCAGGGGCCTGCTCCAGTAGCTCAGCCAGGGGCCTGCTCCAGTAGCTCAGCCAGGGGTCTGCTCCAGTAGCTCAGCCAGGGGCAGTCTCAAGCTGCCAAACAGAAGTTACATGGCGGCACTGGAGCAGCAGCTGGGTTTCAAGCAGCAAGGCAAGATCAAGTCCATGCTCTGAGTCAGAGTTACATCTCTGGTTTGAAAATGGTTTCGATCCCCTGGTTTTCATAGTTCCTGAGTTCTAAACAATGTCATTCTGGGTAGGCATTATAATAATAATAATAATAATGGATATTTCTATAGCGCTTATTCTCAGGTGAGCTCTAAGCGCTTTACAATCTCGTTCACACATCACAAGCAGACAATCAGTTACAAGCAAATCACGTAGGCAATCAACACTAGCAGCAAAATCACGTACAATCAGAGCAAGCATACAAACACATAACATTAACAAACAAGCAGGCAGAATAATCAAACACAGTTGAAGCAAGCATACAACAAAAGAAAATAAACAAACAAGCAGGCTAAATAATCGAACACAATCAAGCAGGCATACCAACACAGTAAATAAACAAGCAAGCAGACAACCAATCGACAATCTAAACAAGAATGAAATAAGCAAATGAAGAGAACAAACAAGCAAGCAAACACAAATGAGATAAGTGAATCAAAAACAAAATATTTACAAAATACAATTACGAGAATATGTACAGGGAGCTGTGAAGTTGAGCGGGTGGGGTCAGTGGGAGGGAGGGGTGGGGGCTATTTGGCAGATGTGTATGCAAGAGAGAACAGGTGTGTCTTTAGATCAGCGCGGAAAGAGTCGTTCTTGGCAGAGGGATACAGACGAAAATTAGCAGGGAGAGAGTTCCAGACGAGAGGAGCGGAGGCAAAGAAAGAGCGGTCACCAAAAGATGATTTCATTTTACAAGGGACGAGGGTGGTGGTGTTTGCTGAAGAGCAAAGTGTTCTGCATGGCATATAAGTGTCTATGAGGGCTGTGAGGTATGCGGGTCCTGTCTGTGTGAATGCGTTGAAAGATAAGCATGCAATTTTGTAAATGATACGTTCCTCGACACGGAGCCAGTGTAGTTTCTGAAGGTGGGGGGTGATACGCTCAAATTTGCGGACTCTACAGATCAGGCGAGCGGCGTTGTTCTGCAGTTTTTGTAACCTGTCAATGAGATACTTTGTTGTTTTCAGTCATTGTTATTAATTACACCTTTTGTCTGAGTGACATGGATGTCTGATGAAATGAAAAACAAGTTATATGCATTGCAAGACTGGAAAAGTTGTCTGTGTGATATGCTTTGATCCAAATAGATTCCAGGCATTAAAGACATGGCAAGAATAATGCTGATAGTAGAAATGGCATCTAACGCCTTAAAATAAGATTCATTTGATAAGGTAGAGTAAATATAAAAAGCAAAGTAATTAATCTGATTAGAGCTGGTATGACATTATGCTTTATGGACTAAATGCCTCAATTACCACAGACCCAACAGACTACAGCAATGATTAAGTCATCAGCATAATATACCAGTCTGGTCTGATACAACAATTTTTACTAATAAACAAGAATGTGATGCATGCATTCTACTGGATAGCCAATGTGCCATGTACTACAAGTATTTACTTTTAGGAAATTGTCAGATTTCATTTAAAGCCTGCCTGTAGCATTCTTTTGAATGGTGTTTGCATTTTTCTCAAGATTTAATTTCTGTTGTGAATGTCAATACACATTTACAAAATATAGCAGTGTCAAAGGAGGTGATATAAAAGGGCTCTTTAGTGGTCCTGCTATGTTATTTCCACTTGAAAATGTCCTGTACACCGTATATAAGAATCTTATTGAGGGGTGCTTTAGTATCCACCATAGTAATGCAGAGAGTAATTGTTTGGAATGTTTCCCTCAACCTTAATAAATGAAATATTCTTGTCTATTAAGCACTGACTTGTCCTTACTATCTTTTCCTTCTTTGGTTGTCCCTTGTTGCAAGGATGACCAGTTCTGCTCCCATCCCTATGGGTTCTCTGATGGCTCTGCAGATCCTTACTATCAGACTTACCCAAAACATATGAATACATGACTGGTTTGAAGTTTGCTTGTTTGCATTGTGTTGGTATGCTGATGGTGTGCAAGAAATAAGTGATGATTGTAAATAGAACAGTTGTACTGTACCACAGTCAACAGCAACTGTTGGAGTCGCCAATAGATGACAAAAAAGACTGCGGTAACATTTAAAATATCTTCTAGGGGGAGTCTTGGAGGCTATTGAATGATGTTCCAAATCCTTGATGCTATTAATGCAGGCTGTGCAAAGTAGACAGGCTTTGTAAATTCCCTGTAGTCATAATGAACAATCCTAAAAAGCACAAATTTGCATGGTTGTATATGTTACTGGGTAATACAATTACTGCCTTTATACCATCTTTTCTTGCAAACATGGCGTTCTTGACATTAAGAGTTTATGATCAATCTTTGATGAAGCATTTGTAAGTTAGCCTAAAATTGGATTTCCATCTAATCTGTCCTATTTCAAAGAAAGAATTACAAACTTTTTTCATTTGAATACCAAATGTTGACAAATGTCCTTCTTATTGTAGTAATTATTATGGCTAAAATACTGCCTCTGTCCTTGCTTTGTGTTACTTACTGGATATCTAAAAGATTTGTTTTAAGGAGTTAATCTAGTGAACAATTCATTGGTGTTGATATGATACATGAGAAGTCTCATAAGTCATTTAAGCTGAAGTGTGCATTATTTGATTTCATGTCTCTTTTTAAGCAATGTTTCTTTTGGTGTGTACTTTGTATAAGCATATCATGTACATTTTGTTATGAACATTTTGTTACAGTCTCAAAGGTTGTGTTGGCATGCAGTGTGATTCCCTCTCACCCCACCCACCCCCACCCCCACCACCCAATAGATTGATGCCTTATTACATGGTCTATTGTGATTTATATAAATCAGTTCTTTGTGCAACTGACATGGAGATTGTTTGAAGTGAGAAAAAAAATTAATCTTTACACAGTGTTCTCTTATTTGACATTAAAAATCAGAACACAATGTTCTGTTTAAGTTTGCAAAAATGTTTGAATAAACAAATTCAAACCACTTATCGTCCAGTTTCTGTTGTTATTGCTGTTGTTGTTATTGTTGTTCCTGCAGCTGCTTTTTTTGGAGGATCATGATCATCAAGTGTGGATTTGTGGTGAGGTTTAATGCATCTTGCTGTTGACAACTGCATGAAATAGTCCCTACATGTGTGTGAGTATGTCCCAAAAATTTGCATAGGGCTTGCTTTCACAAGACTGCTCAAAGACACTGCACAATTTCATTGGGAAAACCGAAAGATCTTAATTAAACCTTTCTTTGAATAAAGACAAAGTTTCCGACGGGTGAATGTCACGGCCCTCATAAACTTTAGCGCACCAATATTTTTAAAATAAGAACCTTTACTTACTTTCACTCTATTCCATTATCCTCCTTGCCCCCAAAGTTAAAGAGTCAGGAGGGAGACCATTCCACAGTCATGAAGTTTAACACTGAGAAGCTTAATCTTCAAATCTTAGATTTGTACTAGCTCTAATGTATGTACATGAATATGCATGTATATATGTTTTCTTGTACTGCACAAGTTTTTCACGCCGCTCTGGCGTGCTCAATGCGCTACATATTGTTCATTGCCTGAAGAGGCTGATTTTGAGTTCCGCTTTGAGGTTTGTCAGAGATGACGACTTTCTTAACGTTTCGGGGACCCTGTTCCTCAATAGGACCTGCAGAGGCGAACGATCGGTCACGTACCATACCCTCTCAATCTACGTCTTGGAGTTGTTAAAAGACCCTGTGGCTGTGTAGCAGACCGAAGGTTACGACCTGGCTTGTAATCATCTAGCACGTCACTCAGCCACAGGCACTCAGGAGCTTCACTCGCGACACACTTGTACACAGTGCAGAGGATTTAATGTTCGATGCGTGACCAGCAGCTCACCACAGCCTGTGGTGCTCTCGCAGGGTGTCGCAGAGGTAGCCTGATACACGTTCATCCAAATGAATTCAGACTGACAGACACGCATTTAAGCAGACGGATAAGAAGTGTTTGAAACTTCGCATCACATGTAGTTATCTGCTCTTGCCAATCAATAAGTGGCTGTGTTCAAGTTTACCGCGTCAGTTGTTATGACGACCACTTCCGTTATCGATCTGAGGGCATGCGCAGACACAGGAGTGAGGACTTGTGGGAGCGGAAATGCCTGCCTGAATAGTTCGTCTGAATTGTTGAGAGACGGTTGGCACCAAGCCGCGAACAATAGTTTGTAAGTATTTGCTGCTGTCAGCGACTGAATATCAACTGCTAGGATAAGTGTATTGCCCTATTGTATCACCTTTTGCATCCACCTTTCCGCGATTGTTGAAAATTCTGTTATTGTCATTTTCACAGTCAATCTGAATCTCACCCGCCGGAGAACAGTGACAGGGATTCCTCGCTTGATTCAATCATCGATGCTGTCAAAATTCGTTTAGTACTAGCGGAAAGGTCTGATGAGGTTACAGTGCATCATTTCAGTAGATGAAAAGCATTGTTTTGGATTATATAAGTACTATAGAGTGATTTTGCTATACAAAACTTTAGTTCCTGTGATGATTTTCCAAAACAGACGGACATCGAATTCCTCATAACAAACGCAGAGGGGACATGTACTCGATTACTTGTCTTCTGAGGCTGCACCTACTTTGTGAACCATTCCTTTCAGCTTTGATCATCTGTGAAGTGTGATTACCATTACTCCCAACAATCGACGTATGTGCGTGTATTTGTAGTTGTAAATATGGTTTGGGCTTCACAGCAATTTAGTAGTAGTTACCGAAAGGTTCATCCTGTGTACTGATCTCTCTGTCTGTCTCTCTGCCTGTCTGTCCGTCCGTCCGTCCGTCCGTCCGTCCGTCTGTCCGTCCGTCTGTCTGTCCGTCCGTCCGTCCGTCTGTCCGTCCGTCCGTCCGTCTGTCGTTCCGTCCGTCCGTCTCTCTCTCTCTCTCTCTCTCTCTCTCTCTCTCTCTCTCTCTCTCTCTCTCTCTCTCTCTCTCTCTCTCTCTCTCTCTCTCTCTCTCTCTCTCTCTCGCATGCAAACACACACACACACACACACACACACACACACACACACACACACTCACAAACACACAGGTACATAGCGTGCCACTTTCAACACACCAGGGATGCACACATTCCTGCAAACACAATCACACACATGCATGCTTGCACACACACACTCACACACACACACACACACACACACACACACACACACACACACACACACACACACACACACACACACACACACACACACGCGCGCATACAAGTGCATACACACATATACAAGTGCATACACACATATACAAGTCCATACACACATGGATACATACATTTGCAAGCATGTACGCATGCATGAATGCACATCCACAGGCTCTCATTCTATGGCCTTGTGTGAAAGGATGGCAACCAATCATCCACATGCACATTAACTGATTCCAATGCTTTGTTCTGTTTTAGAGGATTGCAATGAATAGGATGAGTATGATGGAGCAAGTCCATCTTGCTCTCTCTCTCTCTCTCTCTCTCTCTCTCTCTCTCTCTCTCTCTCTCTCTCTCTCTCTCTCTCTCTCATTCTCTCTCTCTCACTCTCTCTCTCTCTCTCTCTCTCTCTCTCTCTCTCTCTCTCTCTCTCTCTCTCTCTCTCTCTCTCTCTCTCTCTCTCTCTCTCTCTCTCTCTCTCTCTCTCTCTCTCTCTCTCTCTCTCTCTCTCTCTCTCTCTCTCTCTCTCTCTCTCTCACACACACAGTGGATATATCTAAGTGCCTGGGTCGGGTGTACAGTTACTGAAAAGAAGAGTAGAAGACAAGCAACCGACTGTTTCTTTCATGAGCAAGTCTGGCCCTGAAGAGGGCCGTTTGGGGGTTGTACTGCCGCCGATGCGGGTAATCACCGCTACAGGATGGAGAGGCAGCGGGTTGGCAGGGGCGTGCAGCGATGCTCTGTATTTCTTTACGGCAAGCTTTCGAAGCTGAGGCTTCTTCATCAGGCCAAAGTAACAAGGCTGGCTGTGGAAAAGAAATATATACTGTGACAAGGGCCGGTGAAACACGTGCAGGGCGGCGAGGTAGTGAGGAGAGTTCAGTGAAGGAAGCCAAAAGGAGTGCATTGCACCAACATCACGGGGCGGGAGCGGCCTCAACAGGGTAAGCATTAAAAAGGCGTGCGGGGACAGCTTCATCGATAGTGACTCAGGAGTCCCATGTCCCTATTGAGGCCATCCTCGTGGGTGTGGAATTTGGACATGAGTTTGAGCTCAGCCACTCTGCGTCGCTGTAGGTCAGTCAGTCCACCTCTTAGCACACTGACGAGCATGTCAGAGGTGGTGTGGCTCGGGAGTTCAAGAGAGATGTTGCCATGAGATCATTGAATGATCACTTAATTTAGAACAATGAGGATGAAAACATGAAGGAGCAGATCCCTGGTTGCTAGAGGTTGTGTTATAATGGCAGCAAGGGGGAGAATATGGTGGTGTGGTATGCTAATATTGCTATACATGAAGGGTGTTGTGTTCTGAGATGCCTTCTCCAGAGAAATAGCTACCTTCAAGAGAGAAAAAAATGTGTTTCACAAAATATAAAGTTTGCCATATTTTGGTTTATTTGTATGATATAAAACTGACAGTCATAACATTTTCAGTAAGTTTTCTAGGTATACCTGATACTTGATGGCGTTAGCATTTACAAAAATTTAATGTCCTTTGGTGCTGACATGAATTTATATGGAGAAAAAATACGGAAAAAACCCACATCAAAAACCACAATTAAACTTAAAAAGTGTATGGTCATTAGGCCATCTTAATGAGCTTGCAAGTTGGCTATTTATGCTTTTGAATAACATTTCTTTATAGAGATTGTTAAAAAGGAGTTGTTCCAGAGCATACTGCAGGAAATAAGTTTGCAGCATCAACACTTGACTATAGACAAATAAGCAAGGTTTCTTTTATTCATATGTGTGTGTGCATGTATGCATGCGTGGTGTGCACACGTGTGTGTGTGTGTGTGTGTGTGTGTGTGTGTGTGTGTGTGCATGCAAGTGTGTGTGTGTGTGTGTTTGCATGCAAGTGTATGTGCTTATGTATGTGTGTGTGTGTGTGTGTGTGTGTGTGTGCATGGCTGTGTGTGTGCATGGTTGTGTGTGTGCTTGTGTGTGTGTGTGTGTGAGGTTTGTGTGTGTGTGTGTGTGTGTGTGTGTGTCTTTGCAAGTGAATGTTCACAGCACACCAAAAAATATGGGCAAGTAAGGAGGCCTGCTGGGTGAGGGATAGTTCTGGCTACTTGCCCTGCAGGGCAAGTGAGTGAAAAGTAAATGCTGACCCCTGAAGGTAAGCATGTGAGTCAATAGATTACTGGGAACTGTGTGACTTATCTCTCTAAAATCTACAATGAATAATATTTTGCTTTTCCTCAGGACTTGATGCAGGATGAAAACTTTCAGAAGGCAGTTCTGCGCACCAGCCATGGTCGTCGAGCTCCGCCAGTAAGTAGAGAGTCCATGGAAGATCGACAGAATAGTTTACAGCAAACTTTTGCCATGTTCATTGCCAGCTTCGGGAAACAGGTGGAGAGATTTTGAATGTAGGCAGTTTTGCCCTGGACTAATCCGCTCTTAGATTGGTTTTATCAACTCGGCATGTGTGCCCAGATTTGAAATTTCCTCCAAAGTTTACAAATTCAGTCACAGTGTCCTGCTGTGGATCACATCAAAACCTTTTCCAGCAGTTTTTCTAATATATGTATTTATTATCTACAAATACTGGCAACAAACAAGAATCATCAGTCTGGTCCTTCTGTTCATGGGTGAATAAGATTTGATGAAGGGCACATGCAGTTGCTTAGACAGATGTATGTAAAAACAGCATCAGCTGTGCTGAATATCATCGCTACCTTTTGTAGAGAGCAACCTGACTTGCGCAGTATAAGTAGATGACACTTGATGTGTAGCAGATGTGCTTGCCACATTATTTGTAGCTTGCTTAGCATTTCATGGGGCCAGTGCACTTGCTGCATGATGTGTAGCATGTTATTCTTTATAAACCCTTTTATCCAACAGCACCCAGCACCACCCTACATCTGTACCACCCTACATCTGTACCACCCTACATCTGTACCACTCAATATCAGTACCACCCTACATCAGTACCACCCTACATCAGTACCACCCTACATCAGTACCACCCTACATCAGTACCACCCTACATCAGTACCACCCTACATCAGTACCACCCTACATCTGTACCACCCTACATCTGTACCACCCTACATCTGTACCACCCTACATCAGTACCACCCTACATCAGTACCACCCTACATCAGTACCACCCTACATCAGTACCACCCTACATCAGTACCACCCTACATCAGTACCACCCTACATCAGTACCACCCTACATCAGTACCACCCTACATCTGTACCACCCTACATCTGTACCACCCTACATCAGTACCACCCTACATCAGTACCACCCTACATCAGTACCACCCTACATCAGTACCACCCTACATCTGTACCACCCTACATCAGTACCACCCTACATCAGTACCACCCTACATCAGTACCACCCTACATCAGTACCACCCTACATCTGTACCACCCTACATCAGTACCACCCTACATCAGTACCACCCTACATCAGTACCACCCTACATCTGTACCACCCTACATCAGTACCACCCTACATCAGTACCACCCTACATCAGTACCACCCTACATCAGTACCACCCTACATCTGTACCACCCTACATCAGTACCACCCTACATCAGTACCACCCTACATCAGTACCACCCTACATCAGTACCACCCTACATCTGTACCACCCTACATCAGTACCACCCTACATCAGTACCACCCTACATCAGTACCACCCTACATCAGTACCACCCTACATCAGTACCACCCTACATCAGTACCACCCTACATCAGTACCACCCTACATCAGTACCACCCTACATCAGTACCACCCTACATCAGTACCACCCTACATCAGTACCACCCTACATCAGTACCACCCTACATCAGTACCACCCTACATCAGTACCACCCTACATCAGTACCACCCTACATCAGTACCACCCTACATCTGTACCACCCTACATCAGTACCACCCTACATCAGTACCACCCTACATCAGTACCACCCTACATCTGTACCACCCTACATCAGTACCACCCTACATCAGTACCACCCTACATCAGTACCACCCTACATCAGTACCACCCTACATCAGTACCACCCTACATCAGTACCACCCTACATCAGTACCACCCTACATCAGTACCACCCTACATCAGTACCACCCTACATCAGTACCACCCTACATCAGTACCACCCTACATCTGTACCACCCTACATCAGTACCACCCTACATCAGTACCACCCTACATCAGTACCACCCTACATCAGTACCACCCTACATCAGTACCACCCTACATCAGTACCACCCTACATCAGTACCACCCTACATCAGTACCACCCTACATCAGTACCACCCTACATCAGTACTCTACATCAGTACCACCCTACATCAGTACTATACATCAGTACCACCCTACATCTGTACCACCCTACATCAGTACCACCCTACATCAGTACCACCCTACATCAGTACCACCCTACATCAGTACCACCCTACATCAGTACCACCCTACATCAGTACCACCCTACATCAGTACCACCCTACATCAGTACTATACATCAGTACCACCCTACATCAGTACCACCCTACATCAGTACCACCCTACATCAGTACCACCCTACATCAGTACCACCCTACATCTGTACCACCCTACATCAGTACCACCCTACATCAGTACCACCCTACATCAGTACCACCCTACATCAGTACCACCCTACATCAGTACCACCCTACATCAGTACCACCCTACATCAGTACCACCCTACATCAGTACCACCCTACATCAGTACCACCCTACATCAGTACCACCCTACATCTGTACCACCCTACATCAGTACCACCCTACATCAGTACCACCCTACATCAGTACCACCCTACATCAGTACCACCCTACATCAGTACCACCCTACATCAGTACCACCCTACATCAGTACCACCCTACATCAGTACCACCCTACATCAGTACCACCCTACATCTGTACCACCCTACATCAGTACCACCCTACATCAGTACCACCCTACATCAGTACCACCCTACATCTGTACCACCCTACATCAGTACCACCCTACATCAGTACCACCCTACATCAGTACCACCCTACATCAGTACCACCCTACATCAGTACCACCCTACATCTGTACCACCCTACATCAGTACCACCCTACATCAGTACCACCCTACATCAGTACCACCCTACATCAGTACCACCCTACATCAGTACCACCCTACATCAGTACCACCCTACATCAGTACCACCCTACATCAGTACCACCCTACATCTGTACCACCCTACATCAGTACCACCCTACATCAGTACCACCCTACATCAGTACCACCCTACATCAGTACCACCCTACATCAGTACCACCCTACATCTGTACCACCCTACATCAGTACCACCCTACATCAGTACCACCCTACATCAGTACCACCCTACATCAGTACCACCCTACATCAGTACCACCCTACATCAGTACCACCCTACATCAGTACCACCCTACATCAGTACCACCCTACATCAGTACCACCCTACATCAGTACCACCCTACATCAGTACCACCCTACATCAGTACCACCCTACATCAGTACCACCCTACATCAGTACCACCCTACATCAGTACCACCCTACATCAGTACCACCCTACATCAGTACCACCCTACATCAGTACCACCCTACATCAGTACCACCCTACATCAGTACCACCCTACATCAGTACCACCCTACATCAGTACCACCCTACATCAGTACCACCCTACATCAGTACCACCCTACATCAGTACCACCCTACATCAGTACCACCCTACATCAGTACCACCCTACATCAGTACCACCCTACATCAGTACCACCCTACATCAGTACCACCCTACATCAGTACCACCCTACATCAGTACCACCCTACATCAGTACCACCCTACATCAGTACCACCCTACATCAGTACCACCCTACATCAGTACCACCCTACATCAGTACCACCCTACATCAGTACCACCCTACATCAGTACCACCCTACATCTGTACCACCCTACATCAGTACCACCCTACATCAGTACCACCCTACATCAGTACCACCCTACATCAGTACCACCCTACATCTGTACCACCCTACATCAGTACCACCCTACATCAGTACCACCCTACATCAGTACCACCCTACATCAGTACCACCCTACATCAGTACCACCCTACATCAGTACCACCCTACATCAGTACCACCCTACATCAGTACCACCCTACATCAGTACCACCCTACATCAGTACCACCCTACATCAGTACCACCCTACATCTGTACCACCCTACATCAGTACCACCCTACATCAGTACCACCCTACATCAGTACCACCCTACATCTGTACCACCCTACATCAGTACTATACATCAGTACCACCCTACATCAGTACCACCCTACATCAGTACCACCCTACATCAGTACCACCCTACATCAGTACCACCCTACATCAGTACCACCCTACATCAGTACCACCCTACATCAGTACCACCCTACATCAGTACCACCCTACATCAGTACCACCCTACATCAGTACCACCCTACATCAGTACCACCCTACATCAGTACCACCCTACATCAGTACCACCCTACATCAGTACCACCCTACATCAGTACCACCCTACATCAGTACCACCCTACATCAGTACCACCCTACATCAGTACCACCCTACATCAGTACCACCCTACATCAGTACCACCCTACATCAGTACCACCCTACATCAGTACCACCCTACATCAGTACCACCCTACATCAGTACCACCCTACATCAGTACCACCCTACACCATACATCAGTACCACCCTACATCAGTACCACCCTACATCAGTACCACCCTACATCAGTACCACCCTACATCAGTACCACCCTACATCAGTACCACCCTACATCAGTACCACCCTACATCAGTACCACCCTACATCAGTACCACCCTACATCAGTACCACCCTACATCAGTACCACCCTACATCAGTACCACCCTACATCAGTACCACCCTACATCAGTACCACCCTACATCAGTACTATACATCAGTACCACCCTACATCTGTACCACCCTACATCAGTACCACCCTACATCAGTACCACCCTACATCAGTACCACCCTACATCAGTACCACCCTACATCAGTACCACCCTACATCAGTACCACCCTACATCAGTACCACCCTACATCAGTACCACCCTACATCAGTACCACCCTACATCAGTACCACCCTACATCAGTACCACCCTACATCAGTACCACCCTACATCAGTACCACCCTACATCAGTACCACCCTACATCAGTACCACCCTACATCAGTACCACCCTACATCAGTACCACCCTACATCAGTACCACCCTACATCAGTACCACCCTACATCAGTACCACCCTACATCAGTACCACCCTACATCAGTACCACCCTACATCAGTACCACCCTACATCAGTACCACCCTACATCAGTACCACCCTACATCAGTACCACCCTACATCAGTACCACCCTACATCAGTACCACCCTACATCAGTACCACCCTACATCAGTACCACCCTACATCAGTACCACCCTACATCAGTACCACCCTACATCAGTACTATACATCAGTACCACCCTACATCAGTACCACCCTACATCAGTACCACCCTACATCAGTACCACCCTACATCAGTACCACCCTACATCAGTACCACCCTACATCAGTACCACCCTACATCAGTACCACCCTACATCAGTACCACCCTACATCAGTACCACCCTACATCAGTACCACCCTACATCAGTACCACCCTACATCAGTACCACCCTACATCAGTACCACCCTACATCAGTACCACCCTACATCAGTACCACCCTACATCAGTACCACCCTACATCAGTACCACCCTACATCAGTACCACCCTACATCAGTACCACCCTACATCAGTACCACCCTACATCAGTACCACCCTACATCAGTACCACCCTACATCAGTACCACCCTACATCAGTACCACCCTACATCAGTACCACCCTACATCAGTACCACCCTACATCTGTACCACCCTACATCAGTACCACCCTACATCAGTACCACCCTACATCAGTACCACCCTACATCAGTACCACCCTACATCAGTACCACCCTACATCAGTACCACCCTACATCAGTACCACCCTACATCAGTACCACCCTACATCAGTACCACCCTACATCAGTACCACCCTACATCAGTACCACCCTACATCAGTACCACCCTACATCAGTACCACCCTACATCAGTACCACCCTACATCAGTACCACCCTACATCAGTACCACCCTACATCAGTACCACCCTACATCAGTACCACCCTACATCAGTACCACCCTACATCAGTACCACCCTACATCAGTACCACCCTACATCAGTACCACCCTACATCTGTACCACCCTACATCAGTACCACCCTACATCAGTACCACCCTACATCAGTACCACCCTACATCAGTACCACCCTACATCAGTACCACCCTACATCAGTACCACCCTACATCAGTACCACCCTACATCAGTACCACCCTACATCAGTACCACCCTACATCAGTACCACCCTACATCTGTACCACCCTACATCAGTACCACCCTACATCAGTACCACCCTACATCAGTACCACCCTACATCAGTACCACCCTACATCAGTACCACCCTACATCAGTACCACCCTACATCAGTACCACCCTACATCAGTACCACCCTACATCAGTACCACCCTACATCAGTACCACCCTACATCAGTACCACCCTACATCAGTACCACCCTACATCAGTACCACCCTACATCAGTACCACCCTACATCAGTACCACCCTACATCAGTACCACCCTACATCAGTACCACCCTACATCAGTACCACCCTACATCAGTACCACCCTACATCAGTACCACCCTACATCAGTACCACCCTACATCAGTACCACCCTACATCAGTACCACCCTACATCAGTACCACCCTACATCAGTACCACCCTACATCAGTACCACCCTACATCAGTACCACCCTACATCAGTACCACCCTACATCAGTACCACCCTACATCAGTACCACCCTACATCAGTACCACCCTACATCAGTACCACCCTACATCAGTACCACCCTACATCAGTACCACCCTACATCAGTACCACCCTACATCAGTACCACCCTACATCAGTACCACCCTACATCAGTACCACCCTACATCAGTACCACCCTACATCAGTACCACCCTACATCAGTACCACCCTACATCAGTACCACCCTACATCAGTACCACCCTACATCAGTACCACCCTACATCAGTACCACCCTACATCAGTACCACCCTACATCAGTACCACCCTACATCAGTACCACCCTACATCAGTACCACCCTACATCAGTACCACCCTACATCAGTACCACCCTACATCAGTACCACCCTACATCAGTACCACCCTACATCAGTACCACCCTACATCAGTACCACCCTACATCAGTACCACCCTACATCAGTACCACCCTACATCAGTACCACCCTACATCAGTACCACCCTACATCAGTACCACCCTACATCAGTACCACCCTACATCAGTACCACCCTACATCAGTACCACCCTACATCAGTACCACCCTACATCAGTACCACCCTACATCAGTACCACCCTACATCAGTACCACCCTACATCAGTACCACCCTACATCAGTACCACCCTACATCAGTACCACCCTACATCAGTACCACCCTACATCAGTACCACCCTACATCAGTACCACCCTACATCAGTACCACCCTACATCAGTACCACCCTACATCAGTACCACCCTACATCAGTACCACCCTACATCAGTACCACCCTACATCAGTACCACCCTACATCAGTACCACCCTACATCAGTACCACCCTACATCAGTACCACCCTACGTCAGTACCACCCTACATCAGTACCACCCTACATCAGTACCACCCTACATCTGTACCACCCTACATCAGTACCACCCTACATCAGTACCACCCTACATCAGTACCACCCTACATCAGTACCACCCTACATCAGTACCACCCTACATCAGTACCACCCTACATCAGTACCACCCTACATCAGTACCACCCTACATCAGTACCACCCTACATCAGTACCACCCTACATCAGTACCACCCTACATCTGTACCACCCTACATCAGTACCACCCTACATCAGTACCACCCTACATCAGTACCACCCTACATCTGTACCACCCTACATCAGTACCACCCTACATCAGTACCACCCTACATCAGTACCACCCTACATCAGTACCACCCTACATCAGTACCACCCTACATCAGTACCACCCTACATCTGTACCACCCTACATCAGTACCACCCTACATCAGTACCACCCTACATCTGTACCACCCTACATCAGTACCACCCTACATCAGTACCACCCTACGTCAGTACCACCCTACATCAGTACCACCCTACATCAGTACCACCCTACATCTGTACCACCCTACATCAGTACCACCCTACATCTGTACCACCCTACGTCAGTACCACCCTACATCAGTACCACCCTACATCAGTACCACCCTACATCAGTACCACCCTACATCAGTACCACCCTACATCAGTACCACCCTACATCAGTACCACCCTACATCAGTACCACCCTACATCTGTACCACCCTACATCAGTACCACCCTACATCTGTACCACCCTACGTCAGTACCACCCTGCATCAGTACTATACATCAGTACCACCCTACATCTGTACCACCCTACATCAGTACCACCCTACATCTGTACCACCCTACGTCAGTACCACCCTACATCAGTACCACCCTACATCTGTACCACCCTACATCAGTACCACCCTACATCAGTACCACCCTGCATCAGTACCACCCTACATCAGTACCACCCTACATCAGTACCACCCTACATCAGTACCACCCTACATCAGTACCACCCTACATCAGTACCACCCTACATCTGTACCACCCTACATCAGTACCACCCTACATCTGTACCACCCTACATCTGTACCACCCTACATCTGTACCACCCTACATCAGTACCACCCTACATCAGTACCACCCTACATCTGTACCACCCTACGTCAGTACCACTCTACATCAGTACCACCCTACATCTGTACCACCCTACATCTGTACCACCCTACATCAGTACCACCCTACATCAGTACCACCCTACATCAGTACCACCCTACATCAGTACCACCCTACATCAGTACCACCCTACATCAGTACCACCCTACATCAGTACCACCCTACATCAGTACCACCCTACGTCAGTACCACCCTACATCAGTACCACCCTACATCAGTACCACCCTACATCAGTACCACCCTACGTCAGTACCACCCTACATCAGTACCACCCTACATCAGTACCACCCTACGTCAGTACCACCCTACATCAGTACTATACATCAGTACCACCCTACGTCAGTACCACCCTACATCAGTACCACCCTACATCAGTACCACCCTACATCTGTACCACCCTACATCAGTACCACCCTACATCTGTACCACCCTACATCAGTACCACCCTACATCAGTACCACCCTACATCTGTACCACCCTACATCTGTACCACCCTACATCAGTACCACCCTACATCTGTACCACCCTACATCAGTACCACCCTACATCTGTACCACCCTACATCTGTACCACCCTACATCTGTACCACCCTACGTCAGTACCACCCTACATCTGTACCACCCTACATCTGTACCACCCTACATCTGTACCACCCTACATCAGTACCACCCTACATCAGTACCACCCTACATCTGTACCACCCTACATCTGTACCACCCTACATCTGTACCACCCTACATCAGTACCACTCTACATCAGTACCACCCTACATCAGTACCACCCTACATCAGTACCACCCTACATCAGTACCACTCTACATCAGTACCACCCTACATCAGTACCACCCTACATCTGTACCACCCTACATCTGTACCACTCTACATCAGTACCACTAAACATCAGTACCACTAAACATCAGTACCACTAAACATCAGTACCACTCTACATCTGTACCACCCTACATCTGTACCACCCTACATCTGTACCACTCTACGTCAGTACCACCCTACATCTGTACCACTCTACATCTGTACCACCCTGCATCAGTACCACCCTACATCAGTACCACCCTACATCAGTACCATCCTACATTCCTACCTTATCTTTCTTTGATATCTGCTTGAAGTTCATATAAATGTTGAAGAATTAATTTCCCCACGTTTGGAGATAAAGGGCTAATTGCAAAGGAGCTTGCTGCAAGGTGTGTAGTGAATAACTCTTGATGTGGCACATGCATTTACTGCAGTGTGTATGTATCACGGACCAGCATGACACACACTGATCATCATCCTCTCTTCCTGCAGACAGCAGCTTTGAACGTCACAGGGACACAGGCGCGTATGCCTCTGGGCACCATGGGTCGGGGACGTGCGGGACTTCCATCCTCCATGGGGCGTCCCATCACCGGCGCCGTGGCTGCTGATGGTTCTGCTCGACCCATGACTGCAGTCAGGGCTGCTGGCTACACCTCGCTGGGGGCCCGAGGTAGCTGAACAAAGAAAACTATGTATTCAGGTTTTCAGATCAGCATGGAGTCAATAGGTACCTGTACTCTTTTGGAAACTGACTAAGAGTTTAAAAAAATGATAAACTGGCCACCACATGGTCCATTCCTTAGCGTGGTGTGGTGGTCTGTGTGTCTCCATGACCTGAAGAGCTATGCCACCGGGAGTGCAAACTCCTGGCAGGGTTTCCCAAGCTGGACAGGTCTAAGGGTAGAGGCCAGACCAATATGGACCATATTCCCCCCCCCTGTGCTCACAGGGCAGGTCTTTGGGCTATGAGCTAAGGGTGAGGTAACCCTGAAAGAAACCCCGAGTGCTGAAGACGTATGTGTTGGGCTGCTCGGCACACTCTAACAAACCACAACACTATGCACAATCGCCAAATCATATGACACTTGGATATACAGACAACGAGAATAGTGCTCGCCCTGTGAAGTCCCGCCAGGCAGGTGCAGCGCCGGGCTCCGTGCCTCAAAGGAGCCCAACCCCAGCTGCTGGTGGTCCTTTGAATTCGTCCTGTGGAGCCAGGGGACAAGTCAGGAGAGTGACTGGCCAAAAACCGACCACGACTAAAGAGAGATCAAAGCCCAGTATCAACATCATGCACTGGAACGCAGAGGGTGTTGCCAACAAGAAGACCGAACTGGAGCACTTTCTGCACGAACACAGCATCAACATCTGCTGTATACAAGAAACACACCTGCATGAGGGGAAGCCCTTCAAGGTCAGAGGGTACCAGGTGTTTAGGGGGGATCGTCAAGGACGGAAGAACGGAAGAGTGATGACCCTGGTCAGAAACAACCTGAACGCCAGCGAAGAGAAGAAGTACATGGAAGAGGCAGAGTACATCCACACCAAAATCACCACCAAAGATAGCACTCTAGAGGTGGTGAACTACTACTGCCCGAACGACAAGATGCTATCCATTGACACCATCTCGGTCCCAGACAGCGGCTTCCTCATCGCTGGAGACTTCAACAGCCAGTCTCAGAGCTGGGGATACGACACGCTAGACAGGAGGGGAGAAGATATAGAGACATGGCAAGACGAGAAACACCTGATACTCGCAAACGACCCCACTGACCAGCCTACCTTCTACTCCCGCCGACGGCATTCAACCACCACCCCAGACCTGGCCTTGTCCACCGAGGACGTACACAAGAACCTGAGTAGAACCTTTGGGCCACAGTTAGGAGGAAGCGACCACCGACCAGTCCTTCTTACCCTCTCAGGCTGTACCACCTCTAACACATTTTTACCACCAAGATGGAACTACAAGAAAGTTAAGTGGGGCCTGTTCAGCATTCGAACCAATGAGCTGACCCAAGATCTTGCCATGGAGGGAAGGAACATCAACAACGTGGTGCGAGACTTCAACGCCCGAATCATCAAGGCGGCTAAGGAAGCCATACCACGAGGAGCCACGAAGAACTACACCCCTTACTGGACACAGGAACTCCAGATGGCACACGATGAACTGACCCAATCCAGAGAGGAAGCTGAGACCAACCCCAGCCAAGAAAACAACATCAAACTTCAGGAAAAGAAAGCCCGCTACCTAAAGATAAAACTCAAAAGCACAAGAAAGAGCTGGAGAGAAAAGACCGCTGAACATGGAGAGGGGCACCACCAAACCGTGGAAATTGATCAAAGCTCTAAATGACGAGGGAAGCAGGGAACAGAAGATCACCATAGAAGAAGACGAAAGAACAATGATAGGAAGAGATGCCGCAAACCATCTAGCTCAGTCATACTCTAAGGAGAGCAACATCACTATACCAAGGACACTGGAGAAAGAAATCGGTTAGAAGAAAAAGAAAGGACCAGCAAAGATGACAGCAATTATGAAGCCATGAAAAAAAACATCACCATGGAAGAACTGAAGAAGGTCATCAAACAACTGAAGAAGAGGAAGTCGCCAGGCCCAGATAACATCCCCAACGAAATGATCCAACACCTAGGCAACACAGCCCTCTGGAAGCTGCTAGACATGTTCAACATAAGCTGGTCACAGGGCCAGGTACCTCAGTGCTGGAAAGAAGCCAGAATGATTCCTGTTCTGAAGAAAGGGAAGAACAAGACGAAACTTCTGAGCTACCGACCTATTAGCCTGATAAGCTGCATCTGCAAGACCATGGAGCGCATTGTCAACCAGCGCTTGCAGTGGTACCTAGAGACAGAGAGAATCATTGCTCCTGAACAAGACAGATTCAGAAGGTACAGGAGCACAGAAGATCAGACCACGCACCTTGCCCAGGTCATTGAGGACGCCTTCCAAGCCCAGAAAATGACGCTTGCTGTCTTCATAGACAGAATGCCTTCGACAAGGTGTGGAAGGACGGTCTCCTTGTGAAGCTTCTTCGCAGTGGTATCCAAGGCAACATGTACCTATGGGCCAAGTCGTACCTACACAACCGGAGAGCCCGTGTGCTGGTAGATGGACGCTGTGGACAGAAAGTACTACTGCGTCCTGCAAGGAGGAGTATTGTCACCTACTCTATTCATATTTTTCATCAATGACATCATACCAGAGCTACCAAAAGGAGTACATGCAACCCTGTATGCAGATGACCTAGTGCTCTGGTGCTCAGAAGAGTATGCAACAACCGCCACATATAGAATGCAGCTAGCAGGACCAGTAACACATCCAGCGCTTCTGAGATGGTGACGAAGCTCAAGCTGGAGAGGCTCAAGGAGAGGAGAACCGTGGACAGGGTTAACATGATGTACAGGGTCATGCATGGCCTTGTGGACGTGGCCATCCCGCCTGGACTTCTCCTGCCCACCACCTGCTCCACAAGAGGCCACCACCTCAAGCTGCAGGTTCCGCACGCCAGAACTGACACATATATGTACTCATTCTTCCCGACGGGTATCAGACTGTGGAACTCCCTGGATGCTGACTCTGTCACAGCGCCCTCCCTGCCAGACTTCAGATTGTCCCTGAAGAACTGGCTTGCCCGACCCCGCTAAACCCTGCCCGGGCGCACCAAAGTTGTAGAAAAATTTCCTCGAGTCATCGGGGTATCCACAGTACTATGAAGAAGAAGAAGAAGCATTGGACAAGATTACAGGTTGGACCTCCACCTGGTGTGTCACCATCAACAAAGAGAAGTCATCAGCCACTCTATGCACACTCTCCACCAAAGCTCAGCCTGGCAAACTGACCCTGGACAACACCCTGCTACAGTATGAAGACCAACAGACATACTTGGGAGTTATTTTTGACAGGAGGATGACATGGAAACAACAGGGGCAAAGTGCAGAGGCGAAAGCCAGAAGAAAGCTGAACATCATGAGGAGGCTGGCAGCGACAATGAGAAGATCCTCAATATGGTGTACCGGGGCACAGTACGACCACACCTAGAGCTGTCATCCAACTCTTGGATGACAGCTGCCCAGTTGCACCAACAGACCCTTGACAGAGCCCAAAACCAGGCCCTACGAATCATCACAGGCGCTGTCAAATCTACGCCTATAGAGAAGATGGAGCAAACAGGCATCCCACCGCTACAGAAAAGAAGGGAGTGCAAAGCCGTGATGCAGAACATGAGGGCAAGGTTCTTAGAGGATCACCTGATGCACAACAGAGTGAAGAACCTCAGCTCAGGAAGGCTGAAAAGATCCAGCTTTGTACTAGAAAGCAGAGCACTGTTGAGAAAGCATCAAGACCTGCTGCCAGCAGAAGTAGAACCCTTCACCCACAAAGACGATCCTCCACCTTGGAAAACTACACTGAATGTCACCATCCGTACCACAGTACCCCATTACACCACAAAAGAGTAGCACTGTGATGCCAGCAAGAAAGCTCTGACAATGGCCATACTTGATGAAACGTACCCCCAGGAAGCATGGATAAGGGCCTACACAGATGGGTCAGCCACAGATGCAGTCAAGAGAGGGGAAGCTGGAGCATACATCCTGTACCCAGGTGGAAAATGGCAGGCAGAGGCAATACCGACAGGCCTCCACTGCACCAACTACATAGCAGAGGTTGAAGCTCTAATCC
>JAWQFJ010001522.1:5000-32500 GCA_034096865.1 Theodoxus fluviatilis | reverse complement strand
ATGTTCATAGAGGAAATCTTTAACTGTTTTACAACAATGTCAAGTTCATAAATACAATTTGGTGCGCTTCTGACTTTTCATGTCAATTGCTAGAAAACTATTTTGCTGACTTATGCCTTGCTTCTTATGCATGGTCTCAGTTGCACATGGGCAAGGTCACATGAGGGCAAGGTCACATGAGGGCAAGGTCACATGAGGGCAAGGTCACATGAGGGCAAGTCCAGGAGGGTTGTGAAACTACTTCATGAAACCTCTATGTTTGCATCGCAGTGGATACAGAGCTTCAGAACTGTAGGGCCTCTGGCTGGTCCTGGTCCCAGACTCTGTATGTGGGTAAAAGAGTGATGACTTAAGATTGGTTATTGAGAAACTAGTGGTGTTTTGCATTCATGGTCTCTGTGTCTTTGACTGACTTCTGGTGGATATCTCACGTTAGTCTTTCAGGAGAATGATTCAGTGTTGAAAAAAGAGTAATTAAGAAGATATGGACATTACTGCCAAAATTTGACATGTATCTCCTGTCATAATTAGTTTAATATTTTCTCATCTGTTCACTGTTTTCCTCCTTGTCTCTGTGCAGGACGAAGATCATGCAGAACATCGGCATAGTGTTTGTCAAGATGGGTCAGTACAACGATGCCATCACCTCCTTCGAGCACATCATGACTGAGTCGCCCAACTTCAAGACAGGCTTCAACCTGATCCTGTGCTACTTTGCGCTGGGAGACAGAGAGAAGATGAAGAAGGCCTTCCAGAAACTGCTAGCTGTCGACCTCAAAGTGGATGACGAGGACAAGTATCTGCCTCATGGGGTGAGTCTTCACCAAGTGTGTGTGTGTTCGAATGAATGCACTGTAATACTCTTTGTCCAGGCATAAGTTTTAGGTAGCATTCTGCCCCAAGAATAAAGTTTTTGCGGTTGATTAGACTATAAATTGGCCTGAACACACCTTGTGTAAATTGCTCAGCTGACATAATGTGACCGCACATGAGAAAAAGCTACAGTATGAAAAATGACCAAAGGAGATATTTCAACCACAGTATATTTTAATATTCATGCATATTGCAGAAAAAAATGTGTTTTTAGAAGATTTTTTTTTGCAGTGAGGTAAATAACAGGAAAATTGTATTTGTGACTTGGTGTTCTTGAAAACTGTTTTCCTTACTTCAGCTTTGTTTCTGAAACACAATCACAAGTTTTGAATGATTGTTGTGTTTTCTGTTCCAGTCTCCCTTGTAAACTTTTGACACTTGTTTGAGAGTTAGACTTTATTGAAAAGGGGCTCTTTGAGTAGGAAATTAGCAAGATATGCAAAGCAGGAAGTGTTAACAGCTGATTGCTGCTTGCGGTTTATCTTAGTTTCTGTCTTGGAGAGAGTGTGAGCTGGTGTTATGCTGCCCAGTGCACAGTTAGCTCTCTGCACTTACAACGAGCATGCTTGTAAGTTGAACTTCTTTCTCGTGGGATATTTCAGGTTCCAAATGTCCACTGGATATGTCTGTATTTATGTCTTTTGTGAGATTTCAAGTGGATTATAGATAGGGAACTCCCTCTCTTTGCTGTGATGAGGATGATAAAGACGATTGTTCATGAGGCTATTTCATCTGTGTTATGTGCATTCATGAGGATTTTTTCCTCCACAGGATGACAAGCAGTACAACCTTGTTCTTGAAGTGATCAAGAATGATGCTCTGCGGGTCATTGAAAGGCAGCGGTAAATACAGAGCTTATTTATCTTGAAATTGACTCCAGATTGCCATAGCTTCTCAGTTTATGTTATTGGGATTTGATTTTTTTTAATTACTTTTTTACAAATGGTCTGCTGTTCTTTACTTGAGCAGTTTCTTTGAAGATTTAGATATGCTGATAGGTCCCTGAAACTTTGACATTTACAATGTTAACAGTTATTTTGGAATAATTTCATGTTCTCTTCTTAACATTTTTCAACACCATTTTGAAACATAAATATACTACAAAATCAGGGAATAAAGAAATGTGTGGCATTATAAGTCAATTTTTAAAAGACATTTTGATAAAGCATTGCTATTATGCATGAATATTTTGAAGAAAAAAATTCTAAAAAGAATCTTGTTGTGTGTATAAGTCAAATTTTTAAAGACATTTTGATAAAGCAGTGCTTTTCTGCATGAATATTTGGAAAAAAAGTTCTAAAAAGAATCTTGTTATGTGGTTTGCAGGAAGTATGAAGCTGAAAGGTTGATCAAGACAGCTGCCAAGATCATTTCTCCTGCTATTGAAGCCTCCTTCGACTTGGGATATGATTGGTGAGGTTTCCATCTCTTCATTTATTTCATTTCCACCATGTTATAAAAGGGGGAGACATGTATTTGCACGCGCGAGTGTGTGCGTGCATGTGAGTGTGCATGCGACTGTTTGAGTGTGTGTGAGAGTGCATATATCATTATGCATGTGCTTATGCTTGTGCTTGCATCCATGTGTGTGTGTGTGTGTGTGTGTGTGTGTGTGTGTGTGTGTGTGTGACTGAGTGTGTGTGAGAATGCATGTATTATTCTGCATGTGTGTATGTGTGTACTTGCATGTGTGTGTGTGTGTGTGTGTGTGTGACTGAGTGTGTGTGAGAATGCATGTATTATTCTGCATGTATGTATGTGTGTACTTGCATCTGTGTGTGTGTGTGTGTGTGTGTGTGTGTGTGTGTGTGTGTGCACATGCACAGGCAAACATGCATGTGTGTATGGTACATGTATTCATTGACATGTGTGTAGCATATGCATATACATGTAGACTCAGTACTCTGAAAACACATGACGAGTGGATGTGCTGTGTGTGTGTAGGTGCATGGACCAGGTGAAGAACTCCCAGTACGTAGACCTCGCCCACGACCTGGAGATAGACAAGGCCATCATGTACCTCAAGCAGAAGGACTTCCAGCAGGTGAGAGGGATGGGCTGATGGTTTTTAGTCTGTCTTGCATGATGTACCCTTCCATAATATCCCACCTGGTGAGAAAATGAAGTCCCTTTTCACGTGAGATGGCCACTCCTATATTGTAGAAAACAGAAACAGAGTACGGAGAATGAAGTTTCATGGTTTGATGAAGGGTCAAAGGCTTGTCGTGTTGTGGTTAGTGGTGAGGCCTCCGTCTGCCTGATAAAGATGGCTTGTCCACAGTCACAGGAGCTTTGAGTTAACTCACTTAGGCACTGTCGTTTTTCTTTGAATATACATGTATGTCATTCCTACAGTATGTTTTTTAAATTTTGATTTTCTTTTTGTTATCATGGATTGTAGAAGTTTACAGGTACTTGTAAAAGGGCTCCTATGTCAGACCTGATAGTAAGTACATTTTGCATTGTTAAGATAGCTGATTTCTGTCTGAAGATTTAACTGAAAAGTAAAGTCAATGCTATTGAAGTGGCTTCTGATGTGTTGACAATATTTGACATGCATTTTGCAAAAGAAAAGGAATTCCTTCAAGTTTTTTGCAAATATGACATGTAGATCCTAACTTTCTTCTCTACAAAAGTTATCAATGTCATTTTGTGTTCAGATCAAGCCGGTAAGTACTGTTGTGTGGACGTTGGTAACTTTATTGTTGGGGAAGGCAATGGAGCTGTTTGGAAAGACCATGAGACTTGGAACAGATGCAACAGAATGGAGTTTCTTGGGGACTGGTAGTGGGATTTGATGACCTGTTTATTGCTTGCTTGGGTTGGTCTTGATCATCCATACTGACTTCAACACATATTTGGGTCTTAAAACTCTTAAGGTCCTGTAAGTCATTCATATGTTTCATTCCCCAGTCCTTTAAAGATTATGCAATTTGTAGAAAAAAAATCAGTCTAGTTACAGCCACGTGGGTTGGGCGGCTAAGGATTGAGCAGGGTGGGTGGTAATGGGCGGTACAGGATCTTAAGAGTTAATAGGCTGATACTATCCCCCACCCCACCCCCTCCCCTCCCAAGTAGCCTGTTTGGCTGCTTGGGGCTGTCCGTGCCTGAGCTAGAGGAGTAGGTCCTGAAAGCCCAGCGACCAAGAGTTTCCAGCTGACAAGGGTTAAGAGGCTTTGACCTTATGATGCTCTATGGAAAGGCCATTGAAGGCTGCAGTGTGTTTCAAAAATGTTGTTTCATGTCTTGGAAGATGATGGATGCTTCATGATTTAGTGGAACAAAGTTGACTTTTTAGTGAAAGAATTGGTGTTTAGACATTTTGCCTTTGATTATTATCCTTTCGCTGATTGAGAATGAGCCAACAAAGGATATATGCAAATATTGAAATTTGTCATTGCTGTTGTTTTTTGAGGGGTTTGGGAGAGGTTTTGTTGTTGTTGTTGGTATGTGTTTTGTTGCTTTCTTTCCCCCCCAAGTCCTGTGATGGGTTAAAATGTGTCTGTCGACATTGTATAGCAGAGAGCAGCCAGTGAGAAAGCAATAACATTGAGACTAGTTCAGCTGTAGTCAACTAAACAACAACGATAATTTTATTACAAGCATGTCCGACCCCCCCCCCCCCCCCCCCCCCCCCCCTCTTCACTCTCAAATGAAACCAACAAACGAAGCAGAACAAAGTTGATCTTGAAAAGTGGTGTATGTTATCTGGTCAATTTAACTTATTATGACTGGGATGCCCTGTGAGTGATATTGGAGATCTGACATAATGTGGGCCACAAGGACATCTTCTGGTATGAGTTTGAAGTGGTTGCTATATCTAACTCACTGGTGGAGCTGGTTGGTTTTGACATTTGCACAGTGCAGCGTGTGTGGCTGGGTGAGCTAAGGTATTGCTTGTTTGAGACTTATAAATGAATGAATGAATATGAATGAATGAATGATTAAATGATATGTTTTGTTATGAAACTCTCCTTGTGCAAAGAGGAAGCAAGCAGTGATGGAGAGTGATTAATTTTTTTAATAAATCTGAATAGTGGTTCAAAGCTAAAATTAGTGTGTGAATATGACAAAGTAAATTGTCGTGCTGATCTGATTAAGTCACATGTATAACATGTCATCGCTTAGTGATGAACATCAAAGAATGTGTGTGTGTGTGTGTGTGTGTGTGTGTGCATGAGTGTGTGTGTGTGTGTGTGCATGAGTGTTGGTGTGTGTGTGCGTGCGCTCAAAGCAAGTGCATGGCATTATTGTACTGACCCATCCTTACAAACATGATGTGTGTGTGCGTGTGTGTGTGTGTGTGTGTGTGTGTGTGACTGTATGTGATTGTTGACTCACATGCGAAGCAAAAGTGAGTCTATGTACTCACCCGTTTCGTTCGTCCGGGCGTCCGGGCGTCCGAAAACTTTAATGTTGGATTTTTCTCGGAGACTATTAAGTCTATCAATACCAAATGTGGCGTGATGGTGTATGATGACAAGGCCTTAAAAAACATACACAGTGACTTGTCCTTGCTTCAAGGTCAAGGTCGCAGGAGCCATAAATGTTGACTCAAAAACAGCCATTTTTTACATTTTCTCAATTTTCTCTTAAGTTTTTGAGATTGGATACCTGACCTATATATGGTATATAGGGCAAAGTAATCCCTATCTTTTGATACCAGTTTGGTTGACCTTGCTTCAAGGTCAAGGTCACAGGAGCTCTTCAAATTAGGATTGTATACATATTTTGAAGTGATCTTGACCCTGAACTATGGAAGATAACTGTTTCAAACTTAATAATTATGTGGGGCACATGTTATACTTTCATCATGAGACACATTTGTTCACATATCATTAAGGTCAAGGTCACTTTGACCCTTATGAAATGTGACCAAAATGGGGTAGTGAACCACTAAAAGTGAGCATATCTCATGGTAGAAAGTGCCAATAAGCACCATTGTGCTTCCTATGTCTTGAATTAACAGCTTTGTGTTGCATGACCTTGGATGACCTTGACATTGGGTCAAGGTTACATGTATTTTGGTAGGAAAAATGTGTAAAGCATTTCTCCCCAGGTCCTTCGGATGAGACCTTAATAAACCGAGGCCTAAGTGCGCTTAGAACCACTGGATAAGGCGCATTATAAATATAATAAATTATTATTATATCTTAGTGTATGATGTCATTGGTAGGTTTAGTTGTTTGACCTTGACCTTGAAGGTCACCTGAAGGTCAAAGTCATATAAAGGTCAAGGTCAAGCATGTGAGTCATATGGGCTTTGCCCTTCTTGTTTGAGTATATGTGTGTGTGTGTGTGTGTGTGTGTGTGTGCGCGCGCGCGTGCATGCATGTGTGCACTTGCATATGTATACATGTGTTTCCTTGAATGAATGTGCCCTAAATGTTGCCCTTTCTGAACCATTATCATAAGCTGCTAACACAATATCACACACACACACACACACACACACACACACACACACACACACACACACACACACACAAACACACACACACACATCACCTCCCCACCCCCACCGCACACCCCTTTAGTTTTTTGCTGTCTTCATTTCAAAGAAGCCTAGAATACCTGTATGTGATGTTATGGTCCTTGCCAGTTGACTTGCCATGATCTGGATCATATTTGCATGTGCAGGCCATCGAGACGCTGAAGTCGTTTGAGAAGAAGGACTCCAAGGTTGCCAGCACAGCCGCCACCAATCTTTCCTTCCTCTACTTCCTGGTGAGTCTGCTCTGCCCGGAGTTCGAGATGCTCATAATTATGCCTTCTTGTTCTCCCCAGTTTTCTAATGGACTATTTTGCTAGGTTCATACTTGTATTTCCATGATGGATAAGTGGGTGATTTTGGGGGGCATGAGAATTGGAGTGAAACAATTTTTAAAATCTTACATTTTAAGCCATTTTGTTTGCTATTTCATTAAAGTGTCTGCTTTGATTGATTCAAAGTAGCTCAAATGAGAGTTTGTTAAATTGTATATTGTCCCATAACATCATGCTCCATCCTTTCCGGCCTTTCCCATACCGCCCCTTGCTGCCCAGCCAAAGTGAAGACCTAGCCCTAATCTCTGCGCTTCCTTCTCCAAGGCATTGCTCTAATTTTAGAGGTGGTGCCCATGGTCATCATCTGACTGCTAAATTTAGAGGTGGTGCCCATGGTCATCACCTGACTGCTAAATTTAGAACAATGAGTCATTAAGGGAAATGTGAGAGAGAGTTTTGGTGTGTCAGCTGCCAGTTTGGTCATTATGGGAAGGACAGTAAAGGGATGGAGAAAGTTGGCATGGGACATGATACGCTAGAAATCTTTCAATGGAACAGTCATGATTTCATGCAAAGATAATGGAAGGATGTTGCTGACTGTGTCGGTGGATTTTCAATGCTAGCTGTTCTTTTTTCTATGTGGGGATGCCAGCATCAAGAGGTATTTGATTATCAGTGATCTCTGTCAGCCTCTGGCTCCCTCCCTCCACAGTATTGCCAACTGTTCTCCTACTTCTTCAACAGTAGACATTGCTTTCTTCAGAATATACCATGGACATTCTTTGTTGGATGTTCTTTGAGACTCCAGCATTAGTCTGACTTAGATATATCCTTGTATCTAAGAAAAATATCAAGTTGTGTCCTAGACTAAATATTTGTGTTCATTGTAGTGAGTATAGGTGTTGATATCGATGATGTAGTGTGCTGTTGCATTTGATTATTTGAAGAAGAGTAGTACTACGTTTTGTCTTGATTTTTCTAATTTTTATTTGATTAGACTCTAAACAGAAAGTCATGTATACACATTTACTCTTGAACTAAGCAGAAGTCTTGAATAACTCAGTATATGAAATAAGGTTATCAAGTCAGTGATATTCATACTTGCCATGTATGCATGTGTCTCACTGTCTTCATTTCTGTCTGGTGACTGTATTTTGTGTGTATGTGCACAGTTTTACAGATTGGTGTGTGTGTGTGTGTGTGTGTGTGTGTGTGTGTGTGTGTGCGCGCGCGCGCGCGTGAGAGAGAGAGAGAGAGAGAGAGAGAGAGAGAGAGAGAGAGAGAGAGAGAGAGAGAGAGAGAGAGAGAGAGAGCAAGCACTAGGATGATAGAATGTTATATTAGATGTGCACATTTCTAATGTAAGTATTGGTGTCCCTTAGCAGAGCATCCTGTCCTAAATGCATGCACGTGCTGCTTTGATCTTGTGAGGGTCATTTCTCTCTTATCTTTGCTTTTCCTCTGTCATGCGCAGCGCAGCAAAAGCCTTACAGCTGCGCATCCGGTATGCTTCATTTGCATGGCGTTTTTTCTGCAATGGGGATGATGTTCGAATCAAAAGCCAGATCATGGTAATTTCTACAGCCCTCACAGCTTACAGAAAGGAGTGTTAGTAACTGACAGAAATGGATGACAAACTGGAGATGTCACATGGCATTGAGATACAGCAAGGATGAAAATTCTTGCTACTTCATTGAAAGAGTGATGTTAAGAGTGCACCCACACACTCTTGGGTGTCATTGGAAGTTGATACTGAACTTTGCTTTATAGTGTTCCATATTGCTGTACTTCTTTCAAGCAGACTTGCGCATACTGTCCCTTGCCTTCCTGTGAAGGTGTGGACTAGCTCTCTGGTTTGGCTACTCTTAACTCTCTGTTCCAAATTTAGCGTCATGTGAGAAACATCAGGTGACACTTCCCCCAAGTTGGTACTTGACTGCTGAATTTAGAACAGTGAATCAGAAAAAGGAAATGCGAAAAGAAGCAGAAGAGGTTTAGCTGAGACCTTATTTGGTATGGGAATGGCAGCAAGGGGCAGAGAGATGTAGTATTGGACATTTGATGTTGTGCTAACTCATTACAGACTCATTGTGCTAATGGTATAGAATAATACAAAAAAATGTTGGGATTACTGAATACGCTAATTATTTTTGCAACTGCATAACTTTGCAGCACTGACTGAAAGACAAGTCATCATCAAATCTAACAATACAGTAGTCGCCGCTTATTAAAAACACATTGGGACCGAACAATAGTGTTTTTAATAAGCGGCGTTTTTGACTCACATGCGAAGCAAAAGTGAGTCTATGTACTCAGCCGTTTCGTCCGTCCGTCCGTCCGTCCGGGCGTAAAAAACTTAAACGTTGGATTTTTCTCGGAGACTATTAAGTCTATCAACACCAAATGTGGCATGATGGTGTATGATGACAAGGCCTCAAAAAACATACATAGTAACTTGACCTTGCTTCAAGGTCAAGGTCACAGGAGCCATAAATGTGGTCTCAAAAACAGTCATTTTTCACATTTTCCCAATTTTCTCCCACGTTATTGAGAATGGTGACCTTAGCTACAAGTGGTATATAGGTCAAAGCAAGCCCTATCTTTTGATACCAGTTTGGTTGACCTTGCTTCAAGGTCAAGGTCACAGGAGCTCTTCAAAGTTGGATTGTATACATATTTTGAAGTGACCTTGACCCTGAACTATGGAAGATAACTGTTTCAAACTTAATAATTATGTGGGGCACATGTAATACTTTCATCATGAGACACATTTGTTTACATATCATCAAGGTCAAGGTCACTTTGACCCTTATGAAATGTGACCAAAATGGGGTAGTGAACCACTAAAAGTGACTATAACTCATGGTAGAAAGTGCCAATAAGCACCATTGTGCTTCCTATATCTTGAATTAACAGCTTTGTGTTGCATGACCTTGGATGACCTTGACCTTGGGTCAAGGTCACATGTATTTTGGTAGGAAAAATGTGTAAAACATTTCTTTGTGTATGATGTCATTGGTAGGTTTAGTTGTTTGACCTTGACCTCGAAGGTCACCTGAAGGTCAAGGTCATATAAAGGTCAAGGTCAAGCATGTGAGTCGTATGGGCTTTGCCCTTCTTGTTATTAACCGTTTGCGTGTTGAACATGTCCATCAGTAACGATGTAAATCCGGACCGGACAAACTGGTAAAAAAACCCGGCTGTTTTTATTAACCGCGTGTTTTATAAGCGGCGACTACTGTATTACTTTTGGTCAGTTGATGCAGAAAGAATTATACACCTAACCTGATTAACAAAATCCAATTTTCAATTTAACATAGGTTGAGTGGACATCCCTGCAACTTTCCTTTCTAAGATCTTTTGATATTTTTTCTGTGCTGATGCATGTTATTCTGCTGACAGTGGGCACTGCAAATTATTGCTTGCTTTGCATGCTCTGTTAGATCAAACCACTTATAGGCTGCAACATTTTATTAAAACTGAATGAGATATATACGAAGAGCTAATACCAAAGCAAACTAATGTGTTGGTTGTACTCACAGCACATTCTATTGTTTACTAATGCTTGATTGATTGAAATTTTTGCATAACTGCAAGCACATATATATTATAACACATTGCAACAGTTGTTTTTCAAGCTGTTTGCTTCTATTGAATGTGCTTGAGCCAAATCAATTCAGTGTTATGCCTGAACGAATATGTGGCATGGTTTTGTATGCTCAGTTGATTTCAGTTAATTATTTTTCATCTTGTTTTGCAGACAGAGCATCAGTGTAAAAAAAAACAGAAAGTGAAAAACAAGAACTAAACCCTGAAACTAACCTTAACCAATGTGGTGCATTTTAAATGCCGTAGAGTATTTGCATCCTTGCACAGACCTTGGGGCAGTGAGTAGCTGTAATCTTTAGTGAAGGCAGTGCGCAGTGCAAGTGTCAGGCTGGTGTTCTGGCTGCTGACACAGACCTCTTGCTTGCAGGAGAATGATCTGGCCCAGGCAGACAAATATGCAGAGGTGGCCATGGCAGCTGACAGATACAACCCTGCAGGTAACCTTCCTTCCATCCCTGGCTGCCTTCCAGTTGTTAGTGCCTTCCAGTTGTTAGTGCCTTCCAGCAGTGTTGCCTTCTACCTCAGGCTGTCTTCCAAGTGTAAATGCCTTCCAGTGGTGGTTGCCTTCGACTTCAGACTGTCTTTCATGTGTAAGTGCCTTCCAGTGGTGGTTGCCTTCTACTGCAGGTTGTCTTTCAGGTGTAAGTGCCTTCCAGTGGTGGTTGCCTTCTACCTCAGGCTGTCTTCCAGGTGTAAGTGCCTTCCAGTGGTGGTTGCCTTCTACTGCAGGCTGTCTTTCGGGTGTAAGTGCCTTCCAGCAGTGGTTGCCTTCTGCCTCAGCCTGTCTTCCAGGTGTAAGTGCCTTCCAGTCGGGTTGCCTTCTATCTATGGCTGACTACCATCAGTAATGGCTTGCTACCATCCCTGCCTGCCTTCCAGCAGTAGTGCCTTCTACTGGTGGCTGTTTCTATTCTTGAATGCAATCCAGCTGTGACTGCTTTCCAGCAGTGGCAGGGTTCTACTGGCAGCACCTTTTCTTACCTGGCTGCCTTCCAGCAGTGGCAGGGTTCTACTGGCAGCACCTTTTCTTACCTGGCTGCCTTCCAGCAGTGGCAGGGTTCTACTGGCAGCACCTTTTCTTACCTGGCTGCCTTCCAGCAGTGGCAGGGTTCTACTGGCAGCACCTTTTCTTACCTGGCTGCCTTCCAGCAGTGCAGGGTTCTACTGGCAGCACCTTTTCTTACCTGGCTGCCTTCCAGCAGTGGCAGGGTTCTACTGGCAGCACCTTTTCTTGCCTGGCTGCCTTCCAGCAGTGGCAGGGTTCTACTGGCAGCACCTTTTCTTACCTGGCTGCCTTCCAGCAGTGGCAGGGTTCTACTGGCAGCACCTTTTCTTACCTGGCTGCCTTCCAGCAGTTGCTGCTTACTAGCTGTGACTGTCTTCCTCTTGCTTGTGGCTTCCCTCCATCTCTGCAAACCATCTTCCTTCCACCTTTGTCTCCTGTGCACAAGTTTATGCCTTCTTGACTGTCTTCTAGCCCTGCTTTTCTGCTATTGCACCCTTCATCCTACACTCTGCCTATTGCTTGCTCATATAATGGCTGTAACAAATCTTCGTTTGTGTTGCAGCCCTGGTAAACAAGGGCAATGTGCTCTTTGCAAGGCGAGACTTTGAGAAAGCACGAGAGTTTTTCCAGGAAGCCCTCTCCAACGATTCTTCCTGCGTGGAGGCTCTCTACAACCTGGGTGAGCCCTGTGTGTGTGTGTGTGTGTGTGTGTGTGTGTGTGTGTGTGTGCGCGCATGCATGTGTGTGCATGTGTGTGTGCGTGTGTGTGTATGCATGTGTTTGCATGTGTGCATGTACATATGTGTATGTGTGTGTGTGTGTGTGTGTGTGCATGCGTGCATGTGTGTGTGTTGTTACCTATGCATTAAGTACATTTAATATCATTAACAAACCTAAAGATCTCTATATGCTCACAGCAGTGAACAGTGCTTGAAGACCTGGTGGTCAGCAAGCAAGACCACTCATATTCTCAAAGGAGCAGTGATGCTTCTGTGTTCACCTTTAGTACAGTAAAACCTCTATTTTGCTACCTTGCACTTGCAAAAGCTGTTGTTTTGGAATAGACAGTAACTGCAGTTGCATGTGCAGCAAAATGCCGAGGATTGACGGTCGCAAGTTGCGTTTTGGAGGAAGTCGCTTAAGAGAGGTCACTTTGATAGGAAAACACATCCGCTAAAATTTGTCGTCGCAATCAAGAGGAAGTCGTTTAAGAGGGGGTCTTAAAATAGAGGTTTTACTGTACATGCATGGTCTCCCTTGCTGTAGGTCTGACCAACAAGCGGCTGACGAGGCTGGAGGACGCCCTGGATTGTTTCTACAAGCTGCACGCCATCCTCCGCAACAGCCCCCAGGTCATGTACCAGATAGCAGACATGTATCCTTGGAAGAAATATGAAGTTTTTATGGTTCTATGACTGTACATAATCTTCTGTCTTAACCCTGTAGAGTGTGAAAGGAAGGGAGAGGGGTGGGAATGAGAGAACAGGAAGAGTGAAGAGAAATAGGAATGGGGGGGAGGGAGGAGGGGTGGTGGGGGAGAGGGGGGGGGTAGGGGGGAGAGAGAGAGAGAGAGATATATTCTGATTCTCACGGATTGAATAAAGACTGCATTATGCTTGATCAAAACAGGACGTCTCAGACTAGTCCGAAGGACACAATAGGATCGTGCCGATCCCCACGATTTGCGACGGCAGGCACATGATCTACACAACGGCAGGCACATGATCTACACAACAACACGGAAACGTAGCCATGGCCAAGTAGTGCCGCCATCTTAGTTACTTCCCCTTGATAGTGAAAGTTAGAACTGAATGAAAACGAAAGAATACCCAGTATAGAATTAGATCATGCATTCTAATCTCTGCCTTTGCATAGATGCTTGCAAGGAGAACATTTCTGTGGCATGGTTCATAATATTGATGTGAGCAGTTAGAATGAGGTAACCCCAACTGTTCTGCTAGACAACTTGTCCTTGACAGCATGCAGATATGACCAGCTAGAAGACACAGCTCAGGCCACAGAATGGTGAGTCCTCTGCCATTTTCATTTCCTGCTTGAGTGATTCTCTAGCTTGAGAATGGGGTGGATGTACTGGACACTAACTTTTCATGTGATCTGTAGACAGTGTTTCATCTGAAAATGGTTTTATAGGGTATGAGAATGGGGTGGATGTACCGGACACTAACTTTTTATGTGATCTGTAGACAGTGTTTCATCTGAAAATGGTGTTATAGGGTAGGGGAAATCTGAAGAGAATATTAGGCATTAAACTTGTATTCCAATTTACCAGTATTTTTAATGTAAAGATTAATGACAAAGAAAAGGAAGAGATGACTAGGAATGCATGATATATAAATAGCAAATATCTCCACTGGAATCAGTGACATCAACGTGAATCAATTGGTTAGGAAATTTGATCTTGGTACTTATCTTTCAACTCTGGTTTCAAGTACACCAAGGCTAATGTGGATCTGTCGGAGTTAAATGCAATTCCTTAATGTCCATCTTGGTATTGAACTACAAGCACGTTGAAACTGCAGTCCACATTTCTGTCAACTGATGAACATTGGATTGTGTTGCCAGGTTCCTGCAGCTGATTGGGGTGGTGCCATCTGACCCCAGCATCCTGTCGCGTATGGGCGACCTCTACGACTCTGAAGGGGACAAGTCCCAAGCCTTCCAGTACTACTATGATGTGAGCAGTGTCATGTCCTTCTCTGTCTCTGTAGATAGGCTAGCTATCCAGTACTACTATGATGTGAGCAGTGTCATGTCCTTCTCTGTCTCTGTAGATAGGCTAGCTTGTGTGCACACACACACACACACACACACACACACACATATGCATTTGTTAACACACATGCACACACACACACACACACACATAACTCACATGTGCATGTATGCACATACTATTTTCCAGTCTCAAGATGTGTTGTGGCTAGATAATTCAGATCTGAGAAATGTCAATTAAATATCTACTATATCTTAAGTTTTTACTTTTACAGAATCAACTGCATACAGTGTAGGAGCTTTATCTCAAATGACTGTTAGCTTCTCTATGTCAGTGTTTCTTTTGCTTTTATGTTGCTAATTTTCACAATTGTTGTTGGTCCGGTGTGTTTTAAAGAGAAACCATAATTATGGAGCAAAGTTGGAGGCTAGACAACAGCAGAATATCTTGTATCTGGCTTTTCACCATCAGGACGTGATCATAGTGATGGGAGGTTAGCCATGCTACACTTGCATGACACTTCTACCCTGTTGCAGCAATATCTTTCCCAGCGCTTCATTCCCATGTTTCTGTTGCAGTCCTACCGGTTCTTCCCTGCCAATATCCCGGTGATAGAGTGGCTAGGTGCCTACTACATTGACTCCCAGTTCTGTGAGAAAGCCATCCACTACTTCGAAAAGGCAGCTCTAGTCCAGTGAGTGGACCTTCACTTGCTGATTTGGAAAAAAAAATGTATTTGACACTCTTTCTGGTGAATGGGAAGAGAACTAAAGAATTGTTTTCTTTTAATAATGATAGGAAAACTGTCTCTGAAAATTGATGTGAAAGAAACCCGTAGTGACTTTCTCCTCTCATAACATATTTTGTGAAATTTTTGTTGCCATTGGAGATCTCGTGTCTGTTGCAGTGTGAGTTTTCTGACCTGTACAATTACATTGTTGCTTGTCCACTGTACTGTCAGTTTATCATTTTATATAATGCAACCCCCTGTGGGATGGGGACAGTAAGAATAGATCCACTCTGTCTCCTAATGTCATTCATCAGAGGGAAATAACTAAGGCAATTGAGACTGTACTTTCTCTCAAGAGCTCTATTGACCTTTGTAAAACTGCATTCATTCATTCATTTATTCATTCATTCATTCATTCATTCATTCATTCATTCATTCATTCATTCACTTCCTGCAGGCCCAATCAGGTGAAGTGGCAGCTGATGATTGCAAGCTGCTACCGACGAAGCGGAAGCTATCAGCAGGCCTTGGAAACCTATAAACACATTCACAGGAAGTTCCCTGACAATGTTGAATGTAAGTGTCTCTGTGTTTGCAGTTTTAGAGACAGAATGCAAGTTCAGGAAGAGACTACAACAGTGAGTAGGATGCCATCTCAGGCAGGGACTTGTGGAAATCTCTACTTCATGAATCAAAACATGGGCGGGAATTTGCCCATGAATTATTTCTTATCTTGCCTTTTTGACAAAGGTATCGGGGTATACAAATCTGTCCTGTAACAACCTTAAGGTGCACAATTTTCTCTGATATTTTATTACAGCTGACTCACCAGAATGCTGGCCACAATCTGACCTTGACCTTTCTGGACTTGCCTTTGACATGACCTTGACACTTTAGCCAATTGATGCTGACCTAGACTTTCCTGATCTTCACCTCTCTGACCTCAATACTTGACCTTTTCCTGTGAGTGGCTGACCCCTGTTTGTTGGGTGTTTGTGCAGGCCTCAAGTTCCTGGTGCGCCTGTGCACGGACATGGGCATGAAGGAGGCCCAGGACTACGCCACCAAGCTGAAGAAGGCGGAGAAGGCCAAGGAACTCAAGGAGCAGGTGAGTGACCTGTGGCTGTTGACCTAATTGCACTGGCCGAGTCAAGTCCCATGGCAAACAGCTCCATGCTTAGTTGCATGCAGAATTTTGATATCCGCTGTCACTGTTTGCATCCTGTAGGGACATCCTTGTATTAGTTGCATCAAACACAGACTTGCAGCTGCAGCAGATTTGCACTCTTTGTGTTGTCTTGTGTCCCATTTCACTTATTTCCATTTTGACATGTCTTTGTTCTAAACCTTTTGTGTCCGGTGGGTAAAAGTCCACCATGTATTTTGACTCGGTAAAAGTCATCATGAGGAGGGTGTGTCAGTTTGACATGTGTTCCCCAGAAAATTAAGGTCTGCGCATGGGAATGATCAGCATGGTTCTAATTGGAAATTTTCTTTTGAGATCCTGTTACCATGGCATTTGTGGACGCTGATTTGCTCCCAGAGGATGGGAAACGCATTTGTCTCCAAACAGCTGCACTTGCTATTTGCATCTGAATTTGCTCTGAATTCTAGCAGCTTATCTTAGTTTCACCATCTTACCACAAGAGAGTTAACACATGACCTGTTTCTTGCATTGTATGTTTTTTATAGAACTACAGCCAGAACAGTCTTGTATTTGGCTTGGAACAGAGTTTCCATCTGTGTTTTTGCTTCCTTCTGCTGCAGAGGGCTGGCAGTGGGCGCCATGGCAGTGGGAGAGGAAGGCGAGAGCACAGCGCTGGGAGTGGTGAGTGCCTGCTCTGTACTCAGGAGGGTCATGTGAACTTGGAGCTGCGGGACGTCCCGCTGTCATCAGCTAGAACCCTGGCTGCTGGGCTTCTGCGGCCTGCTTCATTAGCTGGCCAGAGATGGCCCAAAGCAGCCAATATGGCTTCTGGGGTCATCAGGACAGAATCAGATTGCTAAGACCTAATCTCATGTTCAAACCACCTGGAAAGATGTAGAGTTCAACCCAAGAGTAGCAAGAATTTGGTCACCTAATAAATCCATGTCTCAACATTTCCTTTTTATGATCCACATGATGAATACAACTGCCAGTGGACATTCCCCTCTTTAGCTGGAACCTGTGGTCATGGAGCTTGCCATGATAATAATGATATTAATTGCTCCTCCCCCCTCACCCAACCCCCACCCCCACCCCAATTTTTACAGAATGGCAATAAATTGAAGCAATTGTCCAGCACCATATTGCAATTACATGTACAATGTAATGTAACTATGTGGAGGCCACAGTTGGAATTTAGCTGTGTAATAATGTGAAATTATCAGTGGAACATGTGGAATTCAGCCTTCAACCACACAGCGAATTCACTCACTCCGTGCTTTCCTTGCAGACCGAGAGAGCAGTGCGAAGAAGCCAGACCGACAGCAGCGCAAGGCGGAAGCAAGAAAACAGCTGGTGTTGGATGGCAACGAAGGCCAGGCTTTCCAGACCCAGCAGCAAGACATAGGTCAGTGTAGCGATCTTTGGAGGCCATAGGTCAGTGTAGAGAGCTTTGGAGGCCATAGGTCAGTGTAGAGAGCTTTGCAGGACTTAGGTCAGTGTAGAGAGCTTTACAGGACATAGGTCAGTGTAGAGAGATTCGGAGGGCATAGGTCAGTGTAGAGAGATTCGGAGGGCATAGGTCAGTGTAGAGAGCTTTGGAGGTCATAGGTCAATGTGGAGAGCTTTGGAGGGCATAGGTCAGTGTAGAGAGCTTTGGAGGACATAGGTCAGTGTAGAGAGCTTTGGAGGTCATAGGTCAGTGTGGAAAGCTTTGGAGGACATAGGTCAGTGTGGAAAGCTTTGGAGAGCATAGGTCAGTGTGGAGAGCTTTGGAGGACATAGGTCAGTGTAGAGAGCTTTGGAGGACATAGGTCAGTGTAGAGAGCTTTGGAGGTCATAGGTCAGTGTGGAGAGCTTTGGAGGACATAGGTCAGTGTAGAGAGCTTAGGAGGACATAGGTCAGTATGGAGAGCTTTGGAGGATGTAGGTCAGTGTAGAGAGCTTAGGAGGACATAGGTCTGTATGGAGAGCTTAGGAGGACATAGGTCAGTATGGAGAGCTTTGGAGGATGTAGGTCAGTGTAGAATGTTTTGGAGGCCATAGGTCAATGTGGAGAGCTTTGGAGGACATAGTTCAATGTGGAGAGCTTTGGAGGATGTAGGTCAGTGTAGAGAGCTTTGGAGGACATAGGTCAATGTGGAGAGCTTTGGAGGATGTAGGTCAGTGTAGAGAGCTTAGGAGGACATAGGTCAGTATGGAGAGCTTTGGAGGATGTAGGTCAGTGTGGAGAGCTTTGGAGGACATAGGTCAATGTGGAGAGCTTTGGAGGTCATAGGTCAGTGTGGAGAGCTTTGGAGGACATAGGTCAGTGTAGAGAGCTTAGGAGGTCATAGGTCAGTGTGGAGAGCTTTGGAGGATGTAGGTCAGTGTAGAGAGCTTTGGAGGACATAGATCAGTGTGGAGAGCATTGGAGGCCATAGGTCAGTGTAGAGAGCTTTGGAGGTCATAGGTCAGTGTGGAGAGCTTTGGAGGTCATAGGTCAGTGTGGAGAGCTTTGGAGGACATAGATCAATGTGGAGAGCTTTGGAGGACATAGATCAGTGTGGAGAGCTTAGGAGGACATAGGTCAGTGTAGAGAGCTTTGGAGGACACAGGTCAGTGTGGAGAGCCTTGGAGGACATAGGTCAGTGTGGAGAGCTTAGGAGGACACAGGTCAGTATGGAAACCTTTGGAGGTCATGGGTCAGTGTAGATAGTTTTGGAGGACATAGGTCAATGTGGAGAGCTTTGGAGGACATAGGTCAGTGTAGAGAGCTTTGGAGGCCATAGGTCAGTGTGGAGAGCTTTGAAGGACATAGGTCAGTGTAGAGAGCTTTCGAGGCCATAGGTCAGTGTGGAGAGCTTTGGAGGCCATAGGTCAGTATGGAGAGTTTTGGAGGTCATGGGTCAGTGTAGATAGTTTTGGAGGACATAGGTCAATGTGGAGAGCTTTGGAGGACATAGGTCAGTGTAGAGAGCTTTGGAGGACATAGGTCAATGTGGAGAGCTTAGGAGGACATAGGTCAGTATGGAAAGCTTTGGAGGTAATGGGTCAGTGTAGATAGTTTTGGAGGACATAGGTCAATGTGGAGTGCTTTGGAGGACATAGGTCAATGTGGAGAACTTTGGAGGTCATGGGTCAGTGTAGAGAGCTTTGGAGGACATAGGTCAGTGTAGAGAGCTTTGGAGGTTTAAGGTCAGTGCAGAGAGCTTTGGAGGACACAGGTCAGTGTGGAGAGCTTTGGAGGACATAGGTCAGTGTAGAGAGATTTACAGGACATAGGTCAGTGTAGAGAGTTTTGGAGGTCATGGGTCAGTGTAGAGAGATTTACAGGACATAGCTCAGTGTAGAGAGCTTTGGAGGACATAAGTCAGTGTAGAGAGCTTTGGAGGTCAAAGGTCAGTGTGGAGAGCTTTGGAGGACATAGGTCAGTGTAGAGAGCTTTGGAGGATGTAGGTCAGTGTAGAGAGCTTTGGAGGTCGTAGGTCAGTATAGAGAGCTTTGGAGGACATAGGTCAGTGTGGAGAGCTTAATAGAACATAGGTCAGTGTGGAGAGCTTAAGAGGACATAGGTCAGTGTGTAGAGCTTAGGAGGACATGGGTCAGTGTAGAGAGCTTAGGAGGACATAGGTCAGTGTAGATAGTTTTGGAGGCCATAGGTCAGTGTAGAGAGCTTTGGAGGACATAGGACAATGTGGAGAGCTTTGGAGGACATAGGTCAGTGTGGAGAGCTTTGGAGGACATAGGTCAGTGTGGAGAGCTTTGGAGGTTTAAGGTCAGTGTAGAGAGCTTAGGAGGACATAGGTCAGTGTAGAGAGCTTTGGAGGACATAGGTCAGTGTGGAGAGCTTTGGAGGCCATAGGTCAGTGTGGAGAGCTTTGGAGGACATAGGTCAGTGTGGAGAGCTTTGGAGGTCATAGGTCAGTGTGGAGAGCTTTGGAGGCCATAGGTCAGTGTGGAGAGCTTTGGAGGACATAGGTCAGTGTGGAGAGCTTTGGAGGTCATAGGTCAGTGTGGAGAGCTTTGGAGGATGTAGGTCAGTGTAGAGAGCTTTACAGGTCATAGGTCAGTGTGGAGAGCTTTGGAGGACATAGGTCAGTGTAGAGAGCTTTGGAGGATGTAGGTCAGTGTAGAGAGCTTTGGAGGTCGTAGGTCAGTGTAGAGAGCTTTGGAGGACATAGGTCAGTGTGGAGAGCTTTGGAGGACATAGGTCAGTGTGGAGAGCTTTGGAGGACATAGGTCAGTGTAGAGAGCTTTGGAGGACATAAGTCAGTGTGGAGAGCTTTGGAGGCCATAGGTCAGTGTGGAGAGCTTTGGAGGACATAGGTCAGTGTGGAGAGCTTTGGAGGTCATAGGTCAGTGTGGAGAGGTTTGGAGGATGTAGGTCAGTGTAGAGAGCTTTGGAGGTCATAGGTCAGTGTGGAGAGCTTTGGAGGACATAGGTCAGTGTAGAGAGCTTTGGAGGATGTAGGTCAGTGTAGAGAGCTTTGGAGGTCGTAGGTCAGTGTAGAGAGCTTTGGAGGACATAGGTCAGTGTGGAGAGCTTAATAGAACATAGGTCAGTGTGGAGAGCTTAAGAGGACATAGGTCAGTGTGGAGAGCTTAGGAGGACATGGGTCATTGTAGAGAGCTTACGAGGACATAGGTCAGTGTAGATAGTTTTGGAGGCCATAGGTCAGTGTAGAGAGCTTTGGAGGACATAGGACAATGTGGAGAGCTTTGGAGGTTTAAGGTCAGTGTAGAGAGCTTAGGAGGACATAGGTCAGTGTAGAGAGCTTTGGAGGTTTAAGGTCAGTGTAGAGAGCTTAGGAGGACATAGGTCAGTGTAGAGAGCTTTGGAAGACATAGGTCAGTGTAGAGAGCTTTGGAGGACATAAGTCAGTGTGGAGAGCTTTGGAGGCAATAGGTCAGTCTGGAGAGCTTTGGAGGACATAGGTCAGTGTGGAGAGCTTTGGAGGACATAGGTCAGTGTAGAGAGCTTTGGAAGACATAGGTCAGTGTAGAGAGCTTTGGAGGACATAAGTCAGTGTGGAGAGCTTTGGAGGCAATAGGTCAGTCTGGAGAGCTTTGGAGGACATAGGTCAGTGTGGAGAGCTTTGGAGGACATAGGTCAGTGTGGAGAGCTTTGGAGGACATAGGTCAATGTGGAGAGCTTTGGAGGACATAGGTCAGTGTGGAGAGCTTTGGAGGATGTAGGTCAGTGTAGAGAGCTTTGGAAGACATAGGTCAGTGTGGAGAGCTTTGGAGGACATAGGTCAATGTGGAGAGCTTTGGAGGACATAGGTCAATGTGGAGAGTTTTGCGGCCATTCCGATACCCACCTAGTCATCAGCCAAGCCCAGGTGCGCATTGTTTAGCCTACCTAGTTGGCAAATGATAGGTCGTTGTCAACGTGTCAAACATTTGACTACCTTTACATCTGCTTCCATCCTATTGGCAAGGTTCCTAGCATGAGTAACATGCCCCAGCTGCTTGATAGCTCATTTCCCTCCTCTGACTAATAGTTCTATATTTAGTAGTCAGATGACCAACCAGGGGCAGGTGCCTTCTCCACCCTATATGGTGGCTATGTTGAGAACAAGGAGTTTGAGAATGAAAACCTAAGAACTAGTTCACACCTTTGCTCTAAGCAGCAATGGGTGGTATGGGAAGGGCAGCAAGGGCTTGTATGGGAAAGGCAGCAAGGGGTTGTATAGGAAGGGCAGCAAGGGGTGGTGTGGGAAGGGCTGCATGAGGTTGTATGGGAAAGGCAGCAAGGGGTGGTGTGGGAAGGGCTGCATGAGGTGATATGGGAAGGGCAGCAAGGGGTGGTGTGGGAAGGGCTGCATGAGGTGATATGGGAAGGGCGGCAAGGGGTGGTATGGGAAGGGCAGCAAGGGGTGGTATGGTGAGGGCAACAAGGGGTGGTATGGGAAGGACAGCAATGGGTGTATAGGAAGGTCAGCAAGGGGTTGTATAGGAAGGGCAGCAAGGGGTGGTATGGGAAGGGCAGCAAGGGGTGGTATGGGAAGGGCAGCAAGGGGTGGTGTGGGAAGGGCTGCATGAGGTGATATGGGAAGGGCGGCAAGGGGTGGTATGGGAAGGGCAGCAAGGGGTGGTATGGGAAGGGCAGCAAGGGGTGGTGTGGGAAGGGCTGCATGAGGTGATATGGGAAGGGCGGCAAGGGGTGGTATGGGAAGGGCAGCAAGGGGTGGTATGGGAAGGGCAGCAAGGGGTGGTATGGGAAGGGCAGCAAGGGGTGGTAATGGAAGGGCAGCAAGGGGTGGTGTGGGAAGGGCAGCAAGGGTGGTGTGGGAAGGGCTGCATGAGGTTGTATGGGAAGGGCAGCAAGGGGTGGTATGGGAAGGGCAGCAAGAGGTGGTATGGGAAGGGCAGCAAGGGGTGGTATGGGAAGGGCAGCATGGGCATGTATGATTTCATGGGACATTATGATGTGTCATTGATGCATGTGGCTAACATTAACTCTTTGACATCACCTCAGATGCCACCTACCAAGATCCTCTCGGGCCTCAAATGGAGCGACCAAAGACTGCCGCCACTCGACGACAGACAGAAGACGAGTTTGGTGATGAGGAGCTGGGCGATGACCTTCTGCCCGAGTAGAGCCCCCAGCAGTTGTCCTCTCAATCCCTGAAGAGTGGAGACTTTCCAGATTGAAGCCTGGAGCATTCTCCTTCTCTCCATCTAGATCTCCGTCCATTAGCTCATTGAAATAAGAATAACTCTGGTAATTTTCTAGCTCCATGTAGTATTTTATGGAGAAGAATTGTACGTCATGTCCAGTGTTATTATTAATCTAAATACTTGTCAGAAAATGTTGATGCTGATGCAAGTACCTATTCATCTTTTCATTTTATCAGAGTTGTCCTGTCAGTGCTGCAATGTACACGTCTGATTGTAGATTTGGATGTGCTTGAATAAATCTGTCTCTTTTATTTTCTCACAGTAGTTTTGAAGGGCATTCTTTGCCAGTCAAATATAGCCAAGCATGTCTAAATGCTTTGCTGATTTTTAACTCAAGATATGACCAAAGGTAGACGGCTTGATCCCACGAGCTGCCTGCACAGTGAAGTCAGGGAAGAAATGCTTCAGCATTTATGAATAAAGCTACTTCCTGCACAGAATTTACCTCTCTGGAAATATGGAGCTCAAATGCTCATGCTTTTATGTTATTCATCTCTGGAAGCTTCTGACACATGTTGTGTCAGTCAGTTATCCACAGTGCACAAGTTGTTTTAACAAGGTGCCTTTTCTTCACACGATGGTGTGGGAATATGGTTGCAAGAACCCAGTGAAATCCTAGTGATGTTGGAGTCGGCCCTTTGATGTAAGTCCACCTCAGAGCAACCACATTTCTTTGTCCTTTGGGATATTTTGAGGTGTCTTCTACTGTTTATATTTTTTTCAAAGATGTTTGAAAGGCATGGAAATACAAAAAGTCAGACATTCCATCCCCATGTTCTATTTATCTACATCAACAAATGCCTGTGATATTTGTTGTACAGACTATGTTTGAATATATTTCAGTGGTGACACAATGACAAAGTGTTGCGTGTTGATCTTTTCGTTGTGTTGCAATACCTTGAAATATGGATTTGCAGACTAGACATGATACAGAAGCTGCAGAACCATTGAGGAGTATGCTCAACAATGCAAAATGTGGACTCTCTCACAGTTCAGCCATAGAAACTTCTGAATGGGAAACAGCCAAATTTTCTGCTTTATTACTAAATATTACACTCACAATGTTGGGGCTAAACAAACTCTTGGTGGGGAAATTGACAACTCTAGTTCAGGGGCCCTGGAAACACATGAGATGTAGCTGCTTATTGTGTGACCAAAACAAACAAAACAGAAACAGTTGCTTTTTTGTGAACTAATATGGGTCACAGAAAGTGGCCACCCACACAAAAAATGGTGTGAGAGACGGTCTTCAAAGGTGTGACATTTTTCCAGCTGGACTTGTCAAGACAGCCTAATACAAAACACGTTAGCATACTAGCACAAGAAAAGCACCAAAGACTTGAAGAGATGCACCACATCAAAGCTCAGGCAGATGGAGAACATCGCCACCAAGCCAAGTCCATTCCCGCAACGACAGTGGACTTTCAGTGTCCTGCCTGTTTTCCACTGCAAATCCCAACTTGGACTACAGATCCATTCCAGTGTGCAAAGAAGACATTCAAGACAGCGCAGATACATCCTCCTTGAGACTCAAGGGACGTCCATGATGATTGTGCTACAGAGCCCCTTGTGGTACCCCCCTGATAGTTGGGGGTAAGAATAGACCCACCATGTCTCCCAATGCAAGCCATAAGAAGTAAATAACTAGGGGAATACAGATTTTACTTGATTTTTCTCTAACCAGCTCTAGTGACTGACTTGATCAATGGCCCTATATAGCCTACAAAGGCTAATAGGCCATGAAACCTCATTCATTCCCTCACTTGGGGCAATCAGACATATAATTACCCAAACAATACCAGTGATCAAACAAGCAAACTCGTACATCTGATGAAACAGATTGTATTACCATAATCAGCTGTGCAACAGAGGAGTAAATGCTTTAGCAATGCATGTGTTCACACTGCATGCATGACTCTCTCATGTTCCCTGTCCAAGATTCACACTAGTCAAAATGGCCAGGACTGATTTTCAAGAGCATAGATCATTACAGGCAAATCATATGGCATTTCGGACTGTGCCCCATCTCAGACAAAATCCAACTTTGAGATTTTGGAGCCTTTCAAGCATATCCCAGGTCAACCTGCTAACCATCAATTAAAGAAGCAAGTTTCTCTCTCTCTCTCTCTCTCTCTCTCTCTCTCTCTCTCTCTCTCTCTCTCTCTCTCTCTCTCCAGATGTTTAGTGAAAGCTTATATGAATGCAAGATCTGCTTGTCTTTGCAGTAAAAGTTCAGTGAGCTCACTTCTTTAACCAGAAACATATGAATCATTTCTAATTTCCATGAAATTCCCATTACTGCTACATCCTTTCAGAGGGATGAACTAAAATCCAAGTAATTCTTGGATCCAAACCATAGTAAATCCATGCCTTTCTCAGGCACACATGAATATGCTAATTACAATGACTGAGTACAGCATACGGGAGATGTATGGCTCACGTTCATGGACAAACAGAATTCTGAATTTACAATAACTAACATTTAATTCTATCGACTCTTTGACTTCAATAAAGACGATATACTATAAAAACATGTTATGTCTGAATGTGTGTCTATCCATCAAAGCTCTGAAACATTTTCCTTATGCACGATGAATACTTTCAGAAACGATTGTATCAATAATTTCACCCATCAGTCTTCTCAAGCTGTGGTAGGTACTTTGAACAGAAGCAACATCTACCAGCTGAACAAACGGCCATACCACATTTGTCTAACATGAAGACTTCCCTGTATGTTAGTGCAGGTCAAGTCCATCACATCATCCAGTCTACAATGTTGTACCACAGACAAATGTATAAAAAAATTTGACTGTCATTGTGCCCACAGGAAGATTCACACACTCGCACCCAATCACACATGCACAGGTGCATACAGTGACACTGGCTCACGCGCACACGCTAACTACTTGGCACCACCCTTCTGACAGGTCAAATGGAAGCACACAGGTTTCAATAGTAGTTTTCAATTCATCATTCCTTAGCGTTGACATAGTCTTTGGTTGCCCAGCTTTCGTAACCCTCTTATCCATAGCGTTTGCATTGGCACAAACGAAATACGCATTGTTGAAAAACGCTACCAGTACAATTGTTCAACAACACTTTGTGGTGCATCACCCTCCAATTTGGCACACGCGTCCAGAATTGCAAACTGGAATTCTTTTTTCTCGTCGTCTGTTTTGCACTGGCGTAAGAAGAGGGGCAGCTGTTGCTTGTGATAGGAAAGCATGAATTTCTTGCACGATCGAATCGTCCCACCTACATGAAGTGTTCGAAAAAATGCTTCCCGTCCACCGATGTTCTTCACAAACGCCATCGCAGACTGAACCAGTTGATGTGTGCCTCTTTTTGTCCTTATAACCACAATGTTGGTCACGGGATTGAGGTACTTCACGGACAATGACGACGACACCAAGGCAATGCCGTAGTCGCCATGTGCTGTGATCATGGCTTCTTTTATTGCACGGTAGACATGCTTCGTTTCAAGCGTCGCCGCAGCAGCTTCTTGCTTCTGATCGTCCGGGAAAATGATGTCACTGAGGATGTATCTGTTCCTGAATCGAACCATGATGCCAAGATGTTCACAGAGGTGCGCTTTCCACGAAGCGGAAGTGAAGACTGTCAAGAGAAGGCTACTCTCATCAATATGGAAGAGTTAATTCCCCTCATTCTAGATTGCCACTCATACGTGGTGATTTCGTTTTTCAATATTAATGGGCGATGCTTAGTCCAAATTTCGCGCAACGAAGCAGTAAGAACTTATTGTGTGTTATTTGTACGTGGTATCCACGTAAAATGGGTGCAGAAATTGTTAGTTTTCAGTACGTTGTAACCCTAACTTTACGTTGCCAACGGTTCTGTGGTGTAGTGGTCATCACGTCTGCTTTACACGCAGAAGGTCACGAGTTCGAACCTCGTCAGAACCTCTTTTTGGTATTAGATACTTGAGTGAAAAAAATGCCGATGACATCACCGATGATAAGGATGCACAACACGGTTTTTAAGAACATCTCTTCAAATGATTAGAGACAAGCAAGGTGTTTTCTTTCATGACAAATCCAAAAGCAAAAAGCAACTTTTGTCAACAATGTTTGAAAGGGTAAACAGATCAATTTTCTTCCTTTTACTTGACAATGGCTGTTGTAACAATGCTAGGAAGAACAAAAAGACAGATTTCCCACATTTGTTCCTACAGGGTGATGAGAGTTTGTTAAGAGGATGGTCAAGGCCAGTCACTCACTGCTGGCATTCATCTGGCCCTCGGGCGAGTTTCCCTCCCTAGCTGCTGAACACTGTCAAGGCTTGTCATGCAAATGGAAACCAATACCACATGCCAAACAGCACAGAGCAACAGCTTGCAGACCCAGTGTTCAATAACTACACTGTTACCTTCCTTGGTCTACACGCACACCTGGTGCCACCTGCATGGTAAACAACAGCCATGTTCTAGGTCAGTAGGTGTCAAGACTTTCTTTTCTCCGTCGTTCCTTGGAAAACTGTGAACCCAACTAAGTAATGGAAATTGAGTGGGGTGGGAGGGCAGAGCCCAAGTGCAAAAAAAATTCTTTTCACATGCACACACCAATACAGGTACATGCATACACACACACACATGCACACACACATACATGCACACACACACACATACATGTACACACCCATATACATCTCACCTACCCCAACACACTCCATTTTACTTGCACAATGTTTGAGAGACTAGATACAAAGTACCAATGTGCATGTAGTCACTTATTAAAAATAGTAAATTCTGACCATTTGTCCCCTCCCCTAAAAAAAATGAAAAAAGTTTTGGATTGACAAAATCTCTCCCAGAAAACTTTGAATTCATCCTGCTGGAGAGAGGTGTGGGTTGTTGCAGGCTATGACTGGAGGTAACGAGAGTATATTTGGATCTCTTTGCAGTGTTCTATTTTAAAGACATGGGAATGAATGGATGGATGGATGGAATTTTACG
>JAWQFJ010001521.1:32500-50021 GCA_034096865.1 Theodoxus fluviatilis | reverse complement strand
CCACCACTGCTGCACCACCACCAATACCACCACTGATGCCATACCACCACCACCACCACCACAGATGCCACCACCACCACTGATGACACCACCACCACCACCACCACAGATGCCACCACCACCACTGAGCCCCACCACCACTACCGCTGACGCCACCACCACCACCACCACTGATGCCACCACCACCACGCACCACACCACCACTTACCACCACCACTGATGCCACACCACCAACCACCACCACTGATGCCACCCACCACAACACCACTCACTATTACCACCACCACTGATTGCCACCTACCACCACACATGATCACACCACTACCCACACACCATCATGAATGCCACCACCACCAATCATTACCCACCACTGATACCACCACCGCACCACCACGGATCCAGACCACCAACCACCACCACACCATGATGCCACCCACCACCACTGATACCACTGCACCACCTGAGCCCCACCAACCACCATGATACACCACCACCCGAACACCACACACTGATGCCACCAACCACCAGCCACTGAGCCAACCGAGCCACCACCACCACTGATGCCACACCACCACCACCACTGATGCACCACACCACCACACCACTGAGCCACCACTCCCACCCACTGATGCCACCGACGACCACCACCCCACTGATGACACACCACCACCAGCCACTGATGCCACCACCACACCCACTGCTGGCCGGGAACCACCACCACCACACACACGACTGATGCCACCACAAACAGCCGACAACTGATGCCAACTGTCAGCCACCACCACAACAACTGATGCCGACCACGACCGACCCAACTGAGGCCACCACCAATCTACCACCACCACATGATGCCACCACGCAGACCACCACTGAAGCCATAACCACCATTGATGCCACCACCACCACCATTACCAACTAGATGCCACACCACCACCACTGAGATGCCACCGGACCGGACCACCCACCACCTACTGCATAGCCACCACACCCAGCACGTTGATGCCACCACCACCACCAACTGATGCCCCGACCCACTCGCCAACTAACAGATGCCAACATCCCACCTACCACTGAAGCGGCAAACCACGGCCATTGAGGCCCCACCACACCTTACAACTGGATGTCCACACCCACCACTGATGCCGACACCACCACCACTGAGCCATGCACCACCACACTGATGCCACCTATACCACCACCATTACCACTGAATGCCACCACCACCACGACTGCATGCCCCAACCGGGTTGTTGGTACCACCACTGGATGCCACCACCGACCCCACCACCACCACTGATGCCACCACCACCACCACTGATACCACCACCACCACCACTGATGCCACCACCACCACTGATGCCACCACCACCACCACTGATGCCACCACCACCACCACTGATGCCACCACCACCACCACCACCACTGATGCCACCACCACCACCACCACTGATGCCACCACCGCCACCATTACCACTGATGCCACCACCACCATTGATGCCACCACCGCCACCATTACCACTGATGCCACCACCACCATTGATGCCACCACCGCCACCATTACCACTGATGCCACCACCACCACCACTGATGCCACCACCACCACCACCACCACTGATGCCACCACCACCACCACCACTGATGCCACCACCACCACCACACTGATGCCACCACCACCACCACTGATGCCACCACCACCACCACTGATGCCACCACCACCACCACTGATGCCACCACCACCACCACCACTGATGCCACCACCACCACCACCACCACTGATGCCACCACCACCACCACTGATGCCACCACCACCACCACCACCACTGATGCCACCACCACCACCACTGATGCCACCACCACCACCACCACTGATGCCACCACCACCACCACCACCACTGATGCCACCACCACCACCACTGATGCCACCACCACCACCACCACTGATGCCACCACCACCACCACTGATGCCACCACCACCACCACCACCACTGATGCCACCACCACCACCACTGATGCCACCACCACCACCACCACTGATGCCACCACCACCACCACCACTGATGCCACCACCACCACCACTGATGCCACCACCACCACCACTGATGCCACCACCACCACCACTGATGCCACCACCACCACCACTGATGCCACCACCACCACCACCACTGATGCCACCACCACCACCACCACCACTGATGCCACCACCACCACCACTGATGCCACCACCACCACCACCACTGATGCCACCACCACCACCACTGATGCCACCACCACCACCACTGATGCCACCACCACCACCACTGATGCCCCCACCCACCACTGATGCCCACCACCACCACTGATGCCACCACCACCACCACCACTGATGCCACCACCACCACATGCACCACCACCACTGATGCCACCACCACCACCACTGATGCCACCACCACCACCACCACTGATGCCACCACCACCACCACCACTGATGCCACCACCACCACCACTGATGCCACCACCACCACCACCACTGATGCCACCACCACCACCACTGATGCCACCACCACCACTGATGCCACCACCACCACCACTGATGCCACCACCACCACCACTGATGCCACCACCACCACCACCACTGATGCCACCACCACCACCACTGATGCCACCACCACCACCACCACCACTGATGCCACCACCACCACCACTGATGCCACCACCACCACCACCACCACTGATGCCACCACCACCACCACTGATGCCACCACCACCACCACTGATGCCACCACCACCACCACTGATGCCACCACCACCACCACTGATGCCACCACCACCACCACTGATGCCACCACCACCACTGATGCCACCACCACCACCACTGATGCCACCACCACCACCACTGATGCCACCACCACCACCACTGATGCCACCACCACCACCACTGATGCCACCACCACCACCACTGATGCCACCACCACCACCACCACTGATGCCACCACCACCACCACTGATGCCACCACCACCACCACCACTGATGCCACCACCACCACCACTGATGCCACCACCACCACCACCACTGATGCCACCACCACCACCACCACTGATGCCACCACCACCACCACTGATGCCACCACCACCACCACCACCACTGATGCCACCACCACCACCACTGATGCCACCACCACCACCACCACTGATGCCACCACCACCACCACCACCACTGATGCCACCACCACCACCACTGATGCCACCACCACCACCACCACCACTGATGCCACCACCACCACCACTGATGCCACCACCACCACCACCACCACTGATGCCACCACCACCAACACCACCACTGATGCCACCACCACCACCACTGATGCCACCACCACCACCACTGATGCCACCACCACCACCACTGATGCCACCACCACCACCACCACCACTGATGCCACCACCACCACCACTGATGCCACCACCACCACCACTGATGCCACCACCACCACCACTGATGCCACCACCACCACCACTGATGCCACCACCACCACCACCACCACTGATGCCACCACCACCACCACTGATGCCACCACCACCACCACTGATGCCACCACCACCACTGATGCCACCACCACCACCACTGATGCCACCACCACCACCACCACCACTGATGCCACCACCACCACTGATGCCACCACCACCACCACCACCACTGATGCCACCACCACCACCACTGATGCCACCACCACCACCACTGATGCCACCACCACCACCACCACCACTGATGCCACCACCACCACCACTGATGCCACCACCACCACCACTGATGCCACCACCACCACCACTGATGCCACCACCACCACCACCACCACTGATGCCACCACCACCACCACTGATGCCACCACCACCACCACTGATGCCACCACCACCACCACTGATGCCACCACCACCACCACCACCACTGATGCCACCACCACCACCACTGATGCCACCACCACCACCACTGATGCCACCACCACCACCACCACCACTGATGCCACCACCACCACCATTACCACTGATGCCACCACCACCACTGATGCCACCACCACCACCACTGATGCCACCACCACCACCACCACCACTGATGCCACCACCACCACCACCACTGATGCCACCACCACCACCACTGATGCCACCACCACCACCACCACCACTGATGCCACCACCACCACCACCACCACTGATGCCACCACCACCACCACCACCACTGATGCCACCACCACCACCACCACCACCACTGATGCCACCACCACCACCACCACCACTGATGCCACCACCACCACCACTGATGCCACCACCACCACCACCACCACTGATGCCACCACCACCACCACCACCACTGATGCCACCACCACCACCACCACCACCACTGATGCCACCACCACCACCACCACCACTGATGCCACCACCACCACCACCACCACTGATGCCACCACCACCACCACCACCACTGATGCCACCACCACCACCACCACCACTGATGCCACCACCACCACCACTGATGCCACCACCACCACCACTGATGCCACCACCACCACCACCACCACTGATGCCACCACCACCACCACCACCACTGATGCCACCACCACCACCACCACCACTGATGCCACCACCCCCCACCACTGATGCCACCACCACCACCACCACCACTGATGCCACCACCACCACCACCACCACTGATGCCACCACCACCACCACCACCACTGATGCCACCACCACCACCACCACCACTGATGCCACCACCACCACCACCACCACTGATGCCACCACCACCACCACCACTGATGCCACCACCACCACCACCACCACTGATGCCACCACCACCACCACCACTGATGCCACCACCACCACCACCACTGATGCCACCACCACCACCACTGATGCCACCACCACCACCACCACCACTGATGCCACCACCACCACTGATGCCACCACCACCACCACCACCACTGATGCCACCACCACCACCACCACTGATGCCACCACCACCACCACAGATGCCACCACCACCACCACCACCACTGATGCCACCACCACCACTGATGCCACCACCACCACTGATGCCACCACCACCACCACCACCACTGATGCCACCACCACCACCACTGATGCCACCACCACCACTGATGCCACCACCACCACCACCACCACTGATGCCACCACCACCACCACCACCACTGATGCCACCACCACCACCACCACCACTGATGCCACCACCACCACCACTGATGCCACCACCACCACCACCACTGATGCCACCACCACCACCACCACCACTGATGCCACCACCACCACCACTGATGCCACCACCACCACCACCACCACTGATGCCACCACCACCACTGATGCCACCACCACCACTGATGCCACCACCACCACCACCACCCACCACCACTGATGCCACCACCACCACTGATGCCACCACCACCACTGATGCCACCACCACCACTGATGCCACCACCACCACCACCACCACTGATGCCACCACCACCACCACCACCACTGATGCCACCACCACCACCACTGATGCCACCACCACCACCACCACCACTGATGCCACCACCACCACCACCACCACTGATGCCACCACCACCACCACCACCACTGATGCCACCACCACCACCACCACCACTGATGCCACCACCACCACCACCACTGATGCCACCACCACCACCACCACTGATGCCACCACCACCACCACCACCACTGATGCCACCACCACCACCACCACTGATGCCACCACCACCACCACCACCACTGATGCCACCACCACCACCACCACTGATGCCACCACCACCACCACCACCACTGATGCCACCACCACCACCACCACCACTGATGCCACCACCACCACCACCACTGATGCCACCACCACCACTGATGCCACCACCACCACCACTGATGCCACCACCACCACCACTGATGCCACCACCACCACCACCACCACTGATGCCACCACCACCACCACTGATGCCACCACCACCACCACTGATGCCACCACCACCACCACTGATGCCACCACCACCACCACCACCACTGATGCCACCACCACCACCACTGATGCCACCACCACCACCACTGATGCCACCACCACCACCACCACTGATGCCACCACCACCACCACCACCACTGATGCCACCACCACCACCACCACCACTGATGCCACCACCACCACCACTGATGCCACCACCACCACCACTGATGCCACCACCACCACCACCACCACTGATGCCACCACCACCACCACCACCACTGATGCCACCACCACCACCACCACCACTGATGCCACCACCACCACCACCACCACTGATGCCACCACCACCACCACTGATGCCACCACCACCACCACCACTGATGCCACCACCACCACCACTGATGCCACCACCACCACCACCACCACTGATGCCACCACCACCACCACTGATGCCACCACCACCACCACTGATGCCACCACCACCACCACCACCACTGATGCCACCACCACCACCACCACTGATGCCACCACCACCACCACCACCACTGATGCCACCACCACCACCACCACTGATGCCACCACCACCACCACCACTGATGCCACCACCACCACCACCACCACTGATGCCACCACCACCACCACCACTGATGCCACCACCACCACCACCACCACTGATGCCACCACCACCACCACCACCACTGATGCCACCACCACCACCACCACTGATGCCACCACCACCACCACCACCACTGATGCCACCACCACCACCACCACCACTGATGCCACCACCACCACCACCACCACTGATGCCACCACCACCACCACCACTGATGCCACCACCACCACCACCACTGATGCCACCACCACCACCACCACCACTGATGCCACCACCACCACCACCACCACTGATGCCACCACCACCACCACCACTGATGCCACCACCACCACCACCACTGATGCCACCACCACCACCACCACCACTGATGCCACCACCACCACCACCACTGATGCCACCACCACCACCACCACCACTGATGCCACCACCACCACCACCACCACTGATGCCACCACCACCACCACCACCACTGATGCCACCACCACCACCACTGATGCCACCACCACCACCACCACCACTGATGCCACCACCACCACCACCACCACTGATGCCACCACCACCACCACCACTGATGCCACCACCACCACCACCACCACTGATGCCACCACCACCACCACCACCACTGATGCCACCACCACCACCACCACTGATGCCACCACCACCACCACCACCACTGATGCCACCACCACCACTGATGCCACCACCACCACTGATGCCACCACCACCACCACCACCACTGATGCCACCACCACCACCACCACCACTGATGCCACCACCACCACCACTGATGCCACCACCACCACCACCACCACTGATGCCACCACCACCACCACCACTGATGCCACCACCACCACTGATGCCACCACCACCACCACCACCACTGATGCCACCACCACCACTGATGCCACCACCACCACTGATGCCACCACCACCACCACCACTGATGCCACCACCACCACTGATGCCACCACCACCACTGATGCCACACCACCACCACCACTGATGCCACCACCACCACCACTGATGCCACCACCACCACCACCACTGATGCCACCACCACCACCACCACCACTGATGCCACCACCACCACTGATGCCACCACCACCACTGATGCCACCACCACCACCACCACTGATGCCACCACCACCACCACTGATGCCACCACCACCACTGATGCCACCACCACCACCACCACCACTGATGCCACCACCACCACCACCACTGATGCCACCACCACCACTGATGCCACCACCACCACCACCACCACTGATGCCACCACCACCACCACCACCACTGATGCCACCACCACCACCACCACCACTGATGCCACCACCACCACCACCACCACTGATGCCACCACCACCACCACCACCACTGATGCCACCACCACCACCACCACCACTGATGCCACCACCACCACCACCACCACTGATGCCACCACCACCACCACCACTGATGCCACCACCACCACCACCACCACTGATGCCACCACCACCACCACCACCACTGATGCCACCACCACCACCACCACTGATGCCACCACCACCACCACCACCACTGATGCCACCACCACCACCACCACTGATGCCACCACCACCACCACCACCACTGATGCCACCACCACCACCACCACCACTGATGCCACCACCACCACCACCACCACTGATGCCACCACCACCACCACCACCACTGATGCCACCACCACCACCACCACTGATGCCACCACCACCACCACCACCACTGATGCCACCACCACCACCACCACTGATGCCACCACCACCACCACTGATGCCACCACCACCACCACCACTGATGCCACCACCACCACCACCACTGATGCCACCACCACCACCACCACCACTGATGCCACCACCACCACCACCACCACTGATGCCACCACCACCACCACCACTGATGCCACCACCACCACCACTGATGCCACCACCACCACTGATGCCACCACCACCACCACCACCACTGATGCCACCACCACCACCACCACTGATGCCACCACCACCACCACCACTGATGCCACCACCACCACCACCACCACTGATGCCACCACCACCACCACCACCACTGATGCCACCACCACCACCACCACCACTGATGCCACCACCACCACCACTGATGCCACCACCACCACCACCACCACTGATGCCACCACCACCACCACCACCACTGATGCCACCACCACCACTGATGCCACCACCACCACCACTGATGCCACCACCACCACCACCACCACTGATGCCACCACCACCACCACCATCATTACCACCACCACTGATGCCACCACCACCACCACCATCATTATCACCACCACTGATGCCATAACCATCACTACTGATGCCACCATTACCACCACCACCATCATTACCACCACCACCACCATCAATTACCACCACCATGTTGTGTTCCGAGCGTTGTACTTCTTCAATCAATAAAGACTGGAGGCTTGTTAGTATTTCAACTTTGAGAATTTACTACTTCTTCTTACAGTATAATTCCGCGTGTTCCAGGACTCCAAGGACAAGACGATCTCGGATTGCTTCGTCTTTGTTCGGTATCTGTGCTAGATTTGCCAGATCGTACAATTCTCTCACGTAGGCTTCTATGGTTTCCCCCTGCTTCTGGTTGCATGAGTGGAACCTGGCTCTTTCATGAATGACATTTACTCGCGGAATGAAGTAGCCATCAAATTTCTCCAGAATAGTCGCGTAGACTTTTCCTTCTTCTTCCGACAGTTGAAAAGACGTCAGAATCTTCTCTGCGTCTGCACCCATAACGTAGATAAGAGTACTTATCTGGATTTCCGCGTCTTCTTTGTGCAGCTTTGAAGCCGTGAAGAATCGCTGGAAACGTTGCTTCCACTCGGGCCATGCTGTAGGATTGCTGAAGTCGAAGTTTTCCGGAGGCTTGAACGGACCCATCTTCACTGTTTCTCCTTAGACCAGTACAACGTGAAACCGGTTCTAGAAAATTCCGCAGCGAGATTAGGATCTCAGTTCGTTCAGCACGCGTACAGTTCACAGTTCACCGCTGTTGCGTTTACCACCACCACCACCATCAATTACCACCACCACTGATGCCACCACCACCACCACTGATGCCACCACCACCACCACCACAATCACTGATGCCACCACCATCATTACCACCACCACTGATGCCACCACCACCACCACTGATGCCACCACCACCACCACCATCATTACCACCACCACTGATGCCACCACCACCACCATCATTACCACCACCACTGATGCCACCACCACCACCATCATTACCACCACCACTGATGCCACCACCACCACCACTGATGCCACCACCACCACCACCACCACCACCACCACCACCACCACCACCACTGATGCCACCACCACCAATACCACTGATGCCACCACCACCATCATTATCACCACCACCACCATCAATTACCACCACCACCACCACCATCATCAATTACCACCACCACTGATGCCACCACCACCACCATCATTACCACACCACTGATGCCACCAACACAACCACACCACTGATGACACCACACCACCACCACTCACCACACCACCACTACCACCACCACCACCACCACAACACTGATGCCACCACCACCACCATCATTACCACCACCACCATCACCACTGATGCTATCACCACCACCACTGATGCCACCACCACCAGCACCACCATTACCACCACTACCACCATCACCACTGATGCTATCACCACCACCACTGATGCCACCACCACCACCACCACTGATGCCACCACCACCAACTCCACCATTAATGACACCATCACCACCACCATCATTACAACCACCACCACCAACAACACGAACAGCAGCAGCAGCAACAACAACAACAGCGAAAACTACAACTGTGGCGATGATGTCAAAGCCTCTCACCCTGCCAGCGTAGTAGACAACAGATGGAGTCTAAGCCTCTCACCCTGCCAGCGTAGTAGACAACAGATGGAGTCTAAGCCTCTCACCCTGCCAGCGTAGTAGACTTTGGGGATGGTGAACTTTGAGGGGTCCGTGCCACTCAGGTTCACAAGAAGGACCATGTCCACGGGGTGCAGGATGTAATACTCCGCTTTCTGCATGACTTTCATCCACATCATCCGTGATTCTCGTCCCTCGATTGCGGAAGTGAGGGGTATGGGGTACAAGACCAGGCAGCGTTCGCTGTTTGAAAAGGTCGCCTGGAAGCTCTCCTACAATAAAGACAAAAAGAATGAGTGAACGAACAAACAAACGAACGAACAAACGAATGAACGAACGAGTGAATGAATGATTGAAACAATTAACAAAACGAGTTTCACGGCCCACCAGCCTCTGTAGGCTATGTAAGGACACTGATCACAGAGCTGGCTGGAGTAGAAGCTAGCCAAGTCTCCACTTTCCTATTGATTCACCCTTTACGAATCGCGTGGGGAGACGCGGGGGTCTAATCTCCCCCCCCATCCCCCAGGAGTCTCCTGCTAGTATAGCACGGTGAGGCAGGCAGTCGCAGAGTGGGGGTGGGGTGGTGGGGTGGTGGAATAACTTCTAGGCACTGGCATCTCCAAACAGCAGGAGGAGGTGCTTTGTATGACAGCTGCAGTGGGAATGGGAGGGTGAAAATGGGCAGAATGAAGCGGCTTTGAGTCAGCCAATCACGAGCCTTGAAAATAGACGCCGCCACGTGACCCAGATTTCGCACTCAGTTGCGCAACTTTTGTGCTCCGCGTGATTCGGGTGTAATACTGCACAGAAACGTTGTTTAGCTTATGATTACACCCTAATCACACGTACCGTTAAGGTGCATGTAGTACAGTACCGCCGAGCAAGACGTTTGTCACAAAACGCAGAAACATTAACGCAACCGGATCTTAGCTTAACTCCCCGGGCGTGCGAAGTCAGTCAGACGAAGTGGCGGGTGCGGTCAATGGTCAGAATAACCACCAACTTCGACCATTTCAGCCTTATTCAGAAGCCGCTTCAATCGGGCCTTTTATGACAGCTGCAGTGGGAATGGACCTTATTCACCGCAGCCTTGGCGGCAATCCAGAACGAGGCGAGCACATCATGACGAATGGCTGCCATACTAGACACTGCTATGTGCGCATGCGCACGATTGATGCGAGGTGCGAATCGAATCGCTTTTTATCGTTGCAATCCATTCCAAAGGACAAAGGTATACTAAAATCCTGGATACAGAATATTTGTCGCGATGTTGATCTAATAATCAAGGCGTGTATGCAGGAAACACAAATCAATATTAATAATAATAATGACTATATCTCTCTTTTTGGGCTCTTTTTGAGGAAATTCTCTCGGGGGAATGTTGCCCCCTTCCGCTGCAGTGCAGCGCCCAGTGACCAGTTTTACTTCTGGGTAGGAGAGGCAATGTGGGTGAAGCACCTTGCCCAAAGATGCAATTCTTGGATCTGTGCAGCTTCGAACACAGCACCCATCAGCTGCAAGCGACTGTAGGTCACACACTCTATCTGCTCGGCCATTCTAGTTTATTAGAAACTTTGCCTACCGGCGAAAGTGTCACTAGCCCAGTTGACATCACGTGATGGAAGGTTTTCGTCCAAAATATGCAAATGGAGGTCACACGAGAGGCTTGTGGGATAGCCGATCTGCTCCTAGACATACACCGTTAAAGTAGTTCCAAGACTAGTTCGCACTAAACTCAAATTACATTTGTTGAGGCAATAAACAAGCCTTTATTCAATTAAAAAAAAATGTTTGTGTTGAAATGGAAACACGTTTTGACATCTGGATGATTTCTATAAAAAGTGGGAGGAAAATAGTATCAGAACGAATTATTTTTGGCGCGATGCTGTAATGCGATGGGTCAAGTCTATTACGCATTCATTGTGAATTGCGCCCGAGTCACGTGACTCGGGTTCACAGAATGCTGCTCGGCTACAGAGCCCCACAGTGTTCGACGCTTAAAACGTGTGGTTCTATCGTCATAGGGATATTTGAAGAGAGATACACACGTACAATGTTTGAATTGTACATTTCACATATATACACACACCTGAGAGCGTCCACGCCCGCACACACATAAACACACTAAACATCCGTACATGTATATGTACATGCACATGCACGCACGTGCACGCACAACATTCACACGAGCGCACACGCACACGCACACACTTACACACAGAGGCACACACACACACATACAGAGAAACATAAACACAAGCACATATGCACATATGCGCCCACAAATACATAAACTTGCACGCACACGTGACATGCATGCATTCACTCACGCACACACACAAGCGGCGCGCAAACTCACACACACACTGTGAAGGTCCCCCCATCTGTGAGTTCAGCCAAGCGGATCAAGGGAATGAATAGAGAAGGCAGTGATTGTTATCCAGGCCCATCTGTGAACAAAGCCACTTTGAAGTTAGGGTCACTGAAAGGGAAGGAATTAAGAAGCAGCTATTGTTATCTAGAGATCCCATGTGCACGTGCAGACAGCATGGCGTGTCAGACATCAACCAAGCGTCCTGCCACCGACCTGTGGAGATGATAGCACATTAGTCCCCAGGGAAGAGTTAATTATGGGAAAATCAGTGACAATTTAGTTTGAAATTGCAGCTGCCTCCCAAATCTGGGGGTGGAGTCAACAGGTCACCACGGTGTGTCATGACATGAGTGGCTCCTCCCCTCAGCATTGAAGTTCATGAAAAACAATGGAGAACCGTCGTCCCCTTTACTTCGGACTGACCACACAAGCAGAGCACAAGGCTCGCCCTGAAGTCCCTGCTGAGACAGAGTATTCCCTCCAACTTGTCCCAGAGGTGCCTGACCATCAACGCTGTTGTCGTAAACCCTTTTGCTACGAACAGAGATGTCCCCATTAACGCTGTCCACCAACGCTGCTATAGCCGCTACCCCTCCACGCTGTCGTCGTCACCCCCTTCTGCTGCAACTAGAGGCAAGTTCCCACCAAAGCTGCTGTAACCGCTACTCATCAACGCTGTCATTGTCACCCCTTCTGTTGGGACTACAGACAAGTTCCCACCAGCGCTGCTGTCGCCGCTATACCTTCAGCGGTAACTGTGAACCTACCTTCCCCTGGAGAGTTCTGGAATTGAAAGTTAGTAAACTCGTGTTATATGAACGTTGTTTCATCGACGAACATTCGAAGAGCGCTTCCAAGAGACTCATGAGATAAGTCACCTACGTGGAACTGAAGATAAGCTTGACCATTTGTTAATTACGGCTGGCCTAGTACTAACTACTCTTCTTGTGCATGCTTGATTTTTACAGGAATACATTATAGTTTGTCATTATTTGATTAAATCATTATTAATTGATTTCTCATGACCTTTTCTTCTGGTTTTGAGAGAAAGAGACAGCGCGAATGAAAGCAGTGACTGTTATGTGTGCAAGTCAGGCCTCATCCCACCAGTGTTAAATTAACATACCCCTATACTCAGAGGCCGACTTGTAACAACACACACATACATACTAACACACGCTCACAAACACTTACAAACTCTGATAGGCTCACAAACATATACACACGCACATAGGCGAACGCATACGTACACATGCAAACTCCACACATGCACTCATGGAGTTTAACTGCCTGCTCGTGCATACGCAAACATGCATTCATACATGCATACACAGCAGCGCACGGATGCGTACGCACAAACATCTCCACATCCCCGCGCTTCCACTTGCTTCCATTTATGTTTCATTTCGCTACTTGCCTGCCTGGCTACCTATCCGTCTGCCTGCCTGCCTATTCGTCTGTCTGCCTGCCTGCCTGCCTGCCTGCACGGATGCGTACGCACAAACATCTCCACATCCCCGCGCTTCCACTTGCTTCCATTTATGTTTCATTTCGCTACTTGCCTGCCTGGCTACCTATCCGTCTGCCTGCCTGCCTATTCGTCTGTCTGCCTGCCTGCCTGCCTGCCTGCCTGCCTGCCTATTCGTCTGCCTGCTTGCCTATTCGTCTGTCTGCCTGCCTGCCTGCCTGCCTGCCTATCCGCCTGCCTGCTAGTCTGTCTGTCTGCCTGCCTGCCTGCCTGCGTGTCTGCCTGCCTACCTGCCTGCCTGTCCGTCCGTTCGTCCACCCGTCCGGCCGTCCGGCCGGCCGTCTGTCTGCCTGTCTGCCTGTCTGCCTGCCTATCCGTCCGCATGCCTGTCTGCCTGCCTGCCTGTCTATCCGTCTGCCTGCCTGCCTGTCTATCCGTCTGCCTGCCTGCCTGCTTGCCTGCCTGCCTGCCTGCCTGTCTGCCTGCCTGTCTGCCTGCCTGTCTGCCTGCCTATCCGTCTACCTGCCTGCCTGCTATCCGTCTACCTGCCTTCCTATCCGTCTGCCTGCCTGCCTGCCCATCCATCTGCCTACCTGCCTAATCATGTGCCTGCCTGCCTGCCTGCCCATCCGTCTGCCCGCCTGCCCATCCGTCTGCCTGCCTGCCCATCCGTCTGCCTGCCTGCCTGTCTGCCTGCCCATCCATCTGCCTGCCTGCCTGCCTGCCCATCCGTCTTCCTGCCTGCCTGCCCATCCGTCTGTCTGCCTGCCTGCCCATCCGTCTGCCTGCCTGCCCATCCGTCTTCCTGCCTGCCTGCCTGCCTGTCCATCCGTCTGCCTGCCTGCCTGTCCATCCGTCTGCCTGCCTGCCTGCCTGCCCATCCGTCTGCCTGCCTGCCTGACCATCCGTCTGTCTGTCTGCCTGACTATCCGATGCCTGCCTGACCATCCGTCTGCCTGCCTGCCGGCCTGCATTTTCGTCCGTCCGTCCGTCCGTCCGTTTTTTCCTCCCTCGAGCCTCCCTCTCTCTCTCTCCCTCGCAGGCACGCACACACGCGCGCGCACGCGAACAAATCCATATTTCTCTCTTCTTTCTCATCCAACTTTCTCCCTCCTTCCTTCCTCTTGTTTTTCCCATTCTTTCTTCTGTCTTCCTCTTCAAGGGCACGTGACACATGGCCTCGCCCACCTGCAGGATATGGCCTATCACGGCGTCCAAACCGATGCCGATGTCGTACCAGACCCCAAACTCCGGGTTGCTGACAGGCCGGTAGGCGAAAGGCACGGGGTTTTTGCGGGCTGCGCTGACGAGGAGCTCGTGTTTGGGAGCGTTTGGCCCAGTCAGTGTCACCACGTACTCCTCCACCACGGGTGGTGTCTTGTCACCCCTGCAGGAAGAGATGAATGAATGAATGAGTGAATGAATGAATGAAAGGTTGGATGAATAAATGAATGAGGGACGGATGGATGAATCAATGAATGGGTGGATGATGGATGGCTAAATGAATGAATGAATGAATGGATGAATGGATGAATGAATGAATGAATGAATGAATTGATGAATGAATGAATTAATGGATTGATGAATGGATGGATAAATGGATTGATGAATGGATGGATAAATGGATAAATGGATGGATGTTGAATAAATGGATGGATGGATGGATGGATGAATGAATGCAGGATGGATGAAGGATTAAATGAATGATGAATGAATGAATGGATTAATTAATTAATTAATTAATTGATGAATGGATAGATGAATAAATAAATGGATGGATGGATAAATGAATGAATGGATGGACGGCTGATGAATGAATGGATGGATAGATGAATGAATAATGGAAGATGGATGGATGATTGGATGAATAAATGGATAGATGGATGGATAAATGATAGATGGGTGGATAAATGGATGGATTGATGAATGAATGGATGGATGAATGAACGGATGGATGGATAGATGGGTAAATGGATGGATGGACGGATGGATGGATGGATAAATGAATGGATGGATGGATGAATGAATGGATGGATGAATGAACGGATGGATGGATAGATGGGTAAATGGATGGATGGACGGATGGATGGATGGATAAATGAATGGATGGATGGATGAATGAAGTTTTAAGACCTAGTACAGGGTGAAACAAAAAAAAGTATCATCACCAAAATTCGAATAACTTTCGAAATTTTACTCAGATCTACACAAAACATTGGTGACATTAGGTCAAGTGTATGTAGCAGACATCCCTAAAGTTTCAAATCTGTACTTCAAAAACTCTCTGTGTCACTGGCGATCCAAAATGTGCTCCAAGTGTGCTCCCTGGCGCTGCAAACACACTTGGACCCTCTCGCACTCCTCCCTTGGGATCGCTCTTATGGCTGCTGTGATTGCTGCCTTCAGGTCTGGGATGGTCTGGGGGATGTTTACATACACCCTGTTCTTTAGGTATCCTCACAGATAAAAATCTGGGGGGTTCAAGTCCGGTGAATGCGGCGACCACTCTGGGTCACATCTGCGGCTGATCAGTCGGTCAGGGAAACGCTGCCGTAGCCATCCCTCGCTTCCTCATGTCTTCAGGTGTAAGCTTTTGTTTAATCTGTATTCTGTAAGGATACAAGTGGAGTTCTGAGATCAAAATTCTCCTCACGGACTCCCGGTTGATTCCAAGATCTTGACTTCGACGACGCACAGACTTGCTTGGGCTGCGGGCAACAGAGTCTCTGACTGCAGCAACGTTGGGTGGTATCCTTGATGATTTTGGTCGTCCAGAGTGTGATTGTCTGTTAGTGTCTTTACCATTTAGGTTTAGCACAGTCCCATGGGTTCTGAACTTGTTGACCCAACTGTAGATCGTCCTGTAGAGAGGAAATTCCCGACATTCGAACCGTTGTCTGAATTGCAGCTGAGCTGCATGAATAGACTTCAGCCGAAAATATGCCTCGACTATAAATGTCTTTTGCTCAGTGGTCCAAGGCATCTCAAAGTTCTACTTTGGTGCACTCACAGAGCAAGGCTTCTTCTTGATGAATTGAAACAATTAAAAGAATTGATGGATTATTTCAAAAGTTATTCAAGTTTAGGTGATGATACTTTTTTTGTGTCACCTTGTAGGCTTTCTAGGTTGTGTA
>JAWQFJ010001521.1:22500-25000 GCA_034096865.1 Theodoxus fluviatilis | reverse complement strand
AAAGGAAAAAGAAGAAAGAAGGAAGAAGAAAGAAGGAAGAAGAAAGAAAAAAGAAGAAAGAAGAAAGAAAAGAAGAAACTACTGCTACTGCTACTGATAGAAATGATGGATGACGTCGTCGTCATCGTGGTCGTCGTTGTTGATACTGTTTTGTTGTATTCATACCATTTACTATTGTCGAAAGCCTTGGCATTGCAGATAAATGCAGTCTCTGACCCAGATATCTGACAACCTGAAAAACAGCCGTTATCTCGAGGATTTTCTTTACGACTTGCGCAGTATCATGGGGGCCGCGCCAATCTATCTTCAGACGATTGTTTGCGTGAGCTCAGAAACGGAGGGACGGAAAGAAATGCAACACATTAATTTAACGAAGGCGACAGCCTCTGCGATAGCGGAGTCTATAAAAATAGCAACAAGGGAGGCAACTCTCTGATGACTTCCGACGACTTTTATGCGCTGTTGACTTTTTTGTACGTTACACAGCCTCTAGAAAAACTACATGACTGTTCGAATTGTTTAGTACCTACAGGTAATACATATTTTTCTCCCACGAAAATAATATTATGAGCACATCTACTTTCAATTAATCCCAGCAGACTGAGAGGCCAACCCGTTTACGAGAGGATATCAATTGTTTACGTTGTACATCTGTTGAGACGCGATTTCATGACTGGTTGTGTTGCGACTTCTCTCCTTCGTAAAGTCCTGTAGATACGGAGGTTCTCTCAGCTTGCACGTAAAGTCCTGTAGATGCGGAGGTTCTCCCAGCTTGCACGTAAAGTCCTGTAGATACGGAGGTTCTCCCAGCTTGCACGTAAAGTCCTGTAGATACGGAGGTTCTCCCAGCTTGCACGTAAAGTCCTGTAGATACGGAAGTTCTCCCAGCTTGCACGTAAAGTCCTGTAGATACGGAGGTTCTCCCAGCTTGCACGTAAAGTCCTGTAGATACGGAAGTTCTCCCAGCTTGCACGTAAAGTCCTGTACATACGGAAGTTCTCCCAGCTTGCACGTACAGTCCTGTAGATACGGAGGTTCTCCCAGCTTGCACGTAAAGTCCTGTAGATACGGAGGTTCTCCCAGCTTGCACGTACAGTCCTGTAGATACGGAAGTTCTCCCAGCTTGCACGTAAAGTCCTGTACATACGGAAGTTCTCCCAGCTTGCACGTAAAGTCCTGTACATACGGAAGTTCTCCCAGCTTGCACGTAAAGTCCTGTAGATACGGAGGTTCTCTCAGCTTGCACGTAAAGTCCTGTAGATACGGAGGTTCTCCCAGCTTGCACGTAAAGTCCTGTAGATACGGAGGTTCTCCCAGCTTGCACGTACAGTCCTATAGATACGGAGGTTGGTTCTCCCAGCGTGCACGTAAAGTCCTGTAGATACGGATGTTCTCTCAGCTTGCACGTAAAGTCCTGTACATACGGAAGTTCTCCCAGCTTGCACGTAAAGTCCTGTAGATACGGAGGTTCTCCCAGCTTGCACGTACAGTCCTCTAGATACGGAAGTTCTCCCAGCTTGCACGTACAGTCCTGTAGATACAGATGTTCTCCCAGCTTGCACGTAAAGTCCTGTAGATACGGAGGTTCTCCCAGCTTGCACGTANAGTCTTGTAGATCCGGATGTTCTCCCAGCTTGCACGTAAAGTCCTGCAGATACGGAGGTTCTCCCAGCATGCACGTAAAGTCCTGTAGATACGATGGTTCTCCCAGCTTGCACGTAAAGTCCTGCAGATACGGAGGTTCTCCCAGCTTGCACGTAAAGTCCTGTAGATACGGAGGTTCTCCCAGCTTGCACGTAAAGTCCTGTAGATACGGAGGTTCTCCCAGCTTGCACGTAAAGTCCTGTAGATACGGAGGTTCTCTCAGCTTGCACGTAAAGTCCTTTACATACGGAGGTTCTCCCAGCTTGCACGTAAAGTCCTGTAGATACGGAGGTTCTCCCAGCTTGCACGTAAAGTCCTGTAGATACGGAGGTTCTCCCAGCTTGCACGTAAAGTCCTGTAGATACGGAGGTTCTCCCAGCTTGCACGTAAAGTCCTGTAGATACGGAGGTTGGTTCTCCCAGCTCGCACGTAAAGTCCTGTAGATACGGAAGTTCTCCCAGCTTGCACGTAAAGTCCTGTACATACGGAAGTTCTCCCAGCTTGCACGTAAAGTCCTGTACATACGGAAGTTCTCCCAGCTTGCACGTAAAGTCCTGTAGATACGGAGGTTGGTTCTCCCAGCTCGCACGTAAAGTCCTGTAGATACGGAAGTTCTCCCAGCTTGCACGTAAAGTCCTGTACATACGGAAGTTCTCCCAGCTTGCACGTAAAGTCCTGTAGATACGGAAGTTCTCCCAGCTTGCACGTAAAGTCCTGTACATACGGAAGTTCTCCCAGCTTGCACGTAAAGTCCTGTAGATACGGAAGTTCTCCCAGCTTGCGCCGGGAAGTCCAAGGCCGAATCTGGGAATCGTTTTCAAAGAACTTTTTATTCATGCTGTCCTCTAGTCACAGC
>JAWQFJ010001521.1:0-17500 GCA_034096865.1 Theodoxus fluviatilis | reverse complement strand
TCCTTATTGTGTACTCACAAATACTCCAATGTTTGGTCTCAATAGCAAGTGACAGATGCGAGAACATTCCTGTGTACATTGCGCCAAAGATTGATTGACCGCTTTAACCACAAATGAGAAGAAACACTGACAAGAAATCGTTTCACTGTATATCGATCATTCAAAATGGGAAGATATTTTGAGCCTTGCCTGTAGCGGCCAAACGTTACCCCGTAAGTCATCGAAGAGTTATCTGCTCGGTACGTGCTTAAATTCAACTCTAAAAAGAGACGGCACCCGCCACTCCGCCTGACGGACTTCGCACGCCCGGGGAGTTCTGCTGAGATCCGGCCGCGTTAATTATATCTGCGTTTGGTGACAAACGTGTGGCTCGGCGGCACCGCACTCCATGCACCTTAACGGTGCGCGTGATTCGGGTGTAATCTTAAGCTAAACGACGTTTATTGGCGCTGCTGAAATGGTCGAAGTCGGAAACATTCGGAACGTCGTTTAGCTTAAGATTACACCCGAATCACGCGGACCGTTAAGGTGCATGGAGTACAGTACCGCCGAGCAAGACGTTTGTCACAAAACGCAGATATATTAACGCGGCCGGATCTTAGCATAACTCCCCGGGCGTGCGAAGTCAGTCAACGGTCGCGTTTTATAAAACCAGACTAAAAATAGACTACAGGGAGGTGACTCCCATATTATTTCCGGCAGGGGAGACGGCTTTGCACGGGGAAAAACTTTTTTGAACGCTACATTATGTGTTAAACTACACAAATGCACCAAAAACACAAACATTCGTAAAGCAACTAATGCGTCGTTTGTCGGGATATATTCCATGCGAAGAACACGTGCAGGAGCGGTAAATCGCATAAAGAGAGAGCCGAGCAGATAACTCTGCGATGACTTCCGGGGTAACTTTTGGTCGGGGGTAACTTTTGGCCGCTACAAGGCCTGAACGTTATTGATAAACAGATCTGCCGTGAAGCGCTGACTCGTTTTCGGTTTGGAATTAGTGAAATTAGAACACAAAAATTACGGTATTCAGAGACTTAGATTGAATTGTTGTTCCCGATGTGCTTTGAGGAAGATGATATGCACTTCCTATTGCACTGTACCGTATACAATTACCTATACGTACAAAGTATTTACTCTCAGATGATGTGCCAAAAAATAAGAATACCTTTATCCGTATATTACATGACACAGATGACCAAAATGTTAGGTCACTTTCATTGTACATCTATCCTGCGCTTAGACGCTGAAATACTGCTGATGCGGACACAGCTTGCCTGTTGGAAAATTAATGTAATTTCCTACCAATCCCCTTCGTAATGGGTCGGAGGCCTAACGAATAAAGTTGTTCGTTCTCTCTCTCTCTCTCTCTCTCTCTCTCTCTCTCTCTCTCTCTCTCTCTCTCTCTCTCTCTCTCTCTCTCACACACACACACACACACACACACACACACACACACTCACACACACACACACACACACACACACACACACACACACACACACACACACACACACATACACGCGCGCGCACGCACGCACACACACCTTTCCCGGCCGGAAAATATTCAACATATTATGGATAACACGGGGATCTAAGAACACGTAATTGACTAGAATGAGACTTGAATTAGAACGTGCTCTTGTAACGTAAGTTGTGAAATGTCATTGTGATGGGATTTAATTAAAGCTGTCGTGACAATTTCCTCTTCCATACTTCTGCCTTGGGTATTTCAGCAAAAAAAAACTTCTTTGTACTGCCTCTACATTATTTCACAAGCGCAGCTCTTTTCGATTAAGTGCATGCCCTCTTGTAACCTAACCTCGACGAGAACACTAATGTACTTTGTGTGCGACAATGAAAATGGAGAGCGAGGGACTCCACGTGCAAAGCAATTTGTCAGGGGTGATCCCTGAGTACAGTGATCAGCGTTTGATGGCACAACGTCAAACTTCGACAATCTTGAGTTGTGATAAGTTCCGCGCACTACAGTTTTAACCCGGGCTGAACTCGGCGTAGCAGTAAGTGCGCAGCTCTCAGTAATGGGCCTTATTCACGACGCAGCTCTCAGTAATGGGCCTTATTCACGACGCAGCTCTCAGTAATGGGCCTTATTCACGACGCAGCTCTCAGTAATGGGCCTTATTCACGACGCAGCTCTCAGTAATGGGCCTTATTCACGACGCAGCTCTCAGTAATGGGCCTTATTCACGACGCAGCTCTCAGTAATAGACCTTATTCACGCGGCGGCCATGTTAGTTTTAAAACGAGGCAGATAACGCGAACATGTCGACATGGCTGACACGTTGAAGACAACAGAGGGGTTAGCGCAGCTTCAACGACAAAATCCTTTCTGCAGTGGAGGTGATCGGCATTGTTAGATAAAAAACTATTCAAAAATAGTCACAATAGACTATCGTAACGTATAATTTCTTCACAATACCCGCAGAAGATAAGTAAACAAACCACACCGTACGTCCCTAGCAGACGAACACGATCGAATGCCAGCAGACAATCGAGCTAGTGTGATATAATGTTTCATGTAAAGCTCGAATGAGTGGCAGCAGTACTAGGCTATCTGGTTTACTTAGATGTGATTTTTTTTGCGTGCTAACTGATATTAGGTTTAGAGCTTGAATTTTCAATGATATTACGCATCACAACATGTGTTTGCAGAAGATTCTCCTTGGCAGTCTCAGTTGTGCATTCTCCATTGTTATTTATTATGGTTGAGTTACGAAGGAAGGCAGAAAAATAGCAAGAAGACAAAGTGACAAAGGCTATGAGAAGTGGATTGAAGTGTTTATCGACTACGATGCCATCAAAGGTTGGTACACAGTGACAAAAGTTATTTCGCTTAGAACTCTAGTGTTCGAACCAATGAAAACCACGGAAAGAGACGGCCGTTTCGTTCCTTGCCTCTCATTGGCCAGCTTAATTGTCATGAGGTCAGCGTGTGATCACGGGCGAAGCTGATCAGCTTTGGTCTATACATTTAAATTTTGTTTTGTGATGCGTAACTTTGTCACTTTGTCAACTAACTCTGATTTAGATGTTGGTTTCTTGGCATAGCCAGCTTACCATGTCGGAGCAGATGAAACAAATGAGAGCAAAGCGAAATGATCACTCGTGCACTTAAGTGTTGATGCCTGTCCGGGACACTCCCCGCAGTGTGTTTTGTTTGCTTTGTACGGTTTGAGCACATAGTTGTAAGTGTAAAAATGGTCAGTTATCAATGTAATCGGTGATTTTGGTTGTCATGAAACTTTGTTTTGTGCTTTAATGCCATTTTCTTGTCATCATCTTATTTGTTACATTACGCCAAATGCGGCAATTAAGTTGATCGTGCACTCATCGACTGGATGATCGTGAATTTTCTGTCCTCGCCTGACCAGGGAAACAAAATTGTCAATTCAAGCCAGAACTAAACAGTTATCTGCTGCCACGCATTCGAGCTTTACAGGAAACATTATATCACACTAGCTCGATCGTCTGCTGGGGTAGTGGCTATGGTTCGATCGTGTTCGTCTGCTAGGTATGTACGGTGTGGTTTGTTTACTTATCTTCTGCGGGTTTTGTGCAGAAATTATACGTTACGATAGTCTATTGTGACTATTTTTTAATAGTTTTTGATCTAACAATGCCGGTCACCTCCACTGCAGAAAGGATTTTGTCGTTGAAGCTGCGCTAACCCCTCTGTTGTCTTCAACGTGTCAGCCATGTCGACATGTTCGCGTTATCTGCCTCGTTTTAAAACCAAAATGGCGGGTCGCGTGAATAAGGTCCATGGGCCTTATTCACGACAGTCACGTTAGTAACTGAGAACGAGGTGAGCAAATTACGGCCAATGGCTGCCATTACTAACGCTGAAATGGTCGTTATCGGCAACATTTCCGGACACTGTACCTGAGGTACTCTGTCCGATCGGACAAAGTACCTGAGGTACTCTGTCCGATCGGACAGAGTACCTCAGTTTGAAATCTCGTCCTTACAGTCACGTGACATACCGATGATAGCGCTCAGCTCAGACCGCAGCCGCCACTCCGCCTGACTGACTTCGCACGCCCGGGGAGTTATGCTAAGATCCGGACGCGTTAATAAATCTGCATTTTGTGACAAACGTCTTGCTCGGCGGTACTGTACTCCATGCACCTTAACGGTCCGCGTGATTCGGGTGTAATCTTAAGCTAAACGACGTTCCGAATGTTTCCGACTTCGACCATTTCAGCAGCGCCAATAAACGTCGTTTAGCTTAAGATTACACCCGAATCACGCGGACCGTTAAGGTGCATGGAGTACAGTACCGCCGAGCAAGACGTTTGTCACAAAATGCAGATTTATTAACGCGGTCGGATCTTAGCATAACTCCCCGGGCGTGCGAAGTCAGTCAGGCGGAGTGGCGGCTGCGGTCTCGTTCTCGTTCAAATGCCGAGATTTCAAACTGAGGTACTTTGTCCGATCGGACAGAGTACCTCAGGTACTTTGTCCGATCGGACAGAGTACCTCAGGTACAGTGTCCGGAAATGTTGCCGATAACGACCATTTCAGCAGTACGCGATACTACTCAGTCCCCATGTGCACGAATGACGCAAGGTGCGAGACGGATCGGTACTAAATGAATGTAACCACTACGGTCTGTCGGTCTTTGTAGATTATTCAAGGCCGCTGATTACGAGTAATCATAAATAGTTGGTTATTATGAATGCAAGCCAAGCCACGAGTCCCCTAGTTATTGGCCTGTTACGAAACGCATAGTGAGGCTTGATGCGTTCCCGTTAAAAACTCATACGAATCCATCTGCAAGTAGATATATTGCTCTCAGAGCAGCAGTTATGTTACCCGGAAAAGACAAAAGATGCTAAACGTAGGTTGTTGCAAACAAGCTATATACTGTATCTTAGTAGTCTCTGTGACACAGAATGCGAGTGGAGCTGAAATCACGCATACTGTGCAGGCCTCGCTTTGAAACAAACATGGCCGCCGCGTGAATGAGGTCCATTCTTCCCGTCTCCACCTTTTCCCGTCTCCACCTGTTCCCGTCTCCACCTGTTCCCGTCTCCACCTTTTCCCGTCTCCACCTTTTCCCGTCTCCACCTTTTCCCGTCTCCACCTTTTCCCGTCTCCACCTGTTCCCGTCTCCACCTTTTCCCGTCTCCACCTGTTCCCGTCTCCACCTTTTCCCGTCTCCACCTTTTCCCGTCTCCACCTATTCCCGTCTCCACCTTTTCCCGTCTCCACCTTTTCCCGTCTCCACCTTTTCCCGTCTCCACCTTTTCCCGTCTCCACCTTTTCCCGTCTCCACCTTTTCCCGTCTCCACCTTTTCCCGTCTCCACCTTTTCCCGTCTCCACCTTTTCCCGTCTCCACCTTTTCCCGTCTCCACCTTTTCCCGTCTCCACCTTTTCCCGTCTCCACCTTTTCCCGTCTCCACCTTTTCCCGTCTCCACCTTTTCCCGTCTGCACCTTTTCCCGTCTGCACCTTTTCCCGTCTGCACCTTTTCCCGTGTCCACCTTTTCCCGTCTCCACCTTTTCCCGTCTCCACCTTTTCCCTCATATTTACAGGTTGAAGGGATGCAGAGCTGCAGCATGACAAATGATATAATGGCTACATATCTATACTTGTCTCACAAACAAAAAAAGAAGCCACTCAATTGTAACTTTCGATCCTTCGATCCTTCGATCCAAGGATCTTCCTCAGCACACTCCCGTCAGTGAACTCAAGCAGTGTGACTGAACGAGAAAAGGGTAGGTCGCTGGTAGTTGGTGGCGGCCCCGGTCACGGTCCAGGGACGTCTCCTGTCGTCGCCACAAAGTGAAACCCAGCCAGGCGTCAGACATTAGCTTTCCATGGGTTTATGTGTCAGGAAAATTCTTGGAGGGTCGTCGGGAACACAAACGAAGTACCTGTCACTTATCGATTCTTGCACAGCCAACTGACTGAAGCATCCGGGTCAGAATTGCGACCTACGAAATGCTGTCGCTCAATCCTTTATTTGCAAAACCGACAGCAGACCCAGTCTCTACACCATGCATCACTCGCTCCCAAACACAACGCGTCGTTTCAATAAGAATAAACAAGTGTGTTTACTCCGCCACATTGTACAGTCCGGAACATTCCACAGTTCAAAGCAAAACAAATGACGGTAATGACTTCCTTGACATTTAGCTCTGTGATACCTTGAGATATTTGCATTACATTGCATGCCAGGGACAAATAAAACCAGCCACGTCTTCGATTTTGCATTTTGAGAGAGAGGTGCTCAAGGCCACGTCTAAATGGACAGGGTCATGTGACACCATAAAAAAAAATTCAGTGAGCAGTGGGAAGGAGCGCCAAATGTATGACGAACTCTACGGTCGGTCTCACCTTCCTGTCAACGCCTCGACTATTCGACTGTTCGCCTTTCCCACTTTTAGAAGGCGCCTACCCATTGCCAAAAGTTAGCTTAACCCCTCTCTCCTCCACAGTGAATCCATGGTCACCTTCAAAGTAGAAATTACTTCCAGCGACTTGCAACAGCTGCTGCAGCAGATGAAAGGTACATTGGCGCCTCTTTGTCTCTCTCATTTAAAGAACTGTGCCTCACCGTCACCAAAGCTATCACACCCATCCCACCATCACCCACACCCATACCTACATTGTAACAAACTCTACGGCTTTGATTGAAGGTTTTCCCGAGACAGTGTAAGGCGAAGTGATAGCCGGGATTATACTCAGTGGCTCGGCATTCCCAGAGAGATCACATGAGATGTCACTTCCGGACGCTTGCCACAGTACTAACAGGATTGATCAAACTAACCAGGCCGTTACATTACATACATACAGAAGAGGGTTTGGGGAGAGTTGGGCCTGTGACCTCCCTGGAAATGTCAAAGCCCTCAGTATCATCCCGGCAATCACTTCGACCTACTGGTATGTCTTGTGAAACCGTCAGTTGTACTCAGTGCCCCCGCTCTGCCGGGATGTCCCAGGAGGTTTTGTAGTCCTGATGGTAGTGATCAGTGAACAAAGTGTCATGCACACATAGATTTGAACTAGGATGGTTTTTAATCTATCACCCTTTATTTGCAGCAAGTTACAACTGCCCTTGCAGGACACGCTATTGTGAGGAATCAACAGTTGTTCGGAACTGCTTCCGCGCAGTTTGTCTGAGCTGATGTTGGCTTTTACAAGGAGCTCTCGTGTGCTCTCCTGCACCTAACCTGCAACAGCCAGATTGTCTCCGACTGGGAGGGTCTGCTGATGAGCTGCAGATGTGGGTGCAGCTCTTGTGTTATGTGTCTTAAAACTGAGTCACATCGATACCTGTCTCTTGAAGGCCACATTTAATTTATCTACAGAAGTTTTCTTTACCAACAGGGTTGTAAATGTGCGGAATGGTGTAGTTCAGAAACAAAGCAGACTGTTTTTCACACATCTTGGTGACTTTGAGGTACCGCTCTAATGTTGTATATACACATATTGTCTTTTCGTGGTATTTGTGTGCCTAGCCTCTGTTTGAGGAAGCGGTGTTCCAGGCCTGGGTTATTTTAAGAGTCTTTGTAATGTGAATGGAACATTATTCTCCTCACTTTACCATGTGCTCAATGTCCTGGGGAGACGAATTGTCTGACATCTTTGTGCAGTGACTAGTGCGACAAGAAAATTGACTTTTAATGTAAGCTCTTTCAGACTTACGATTTCTAAAGGCATCTTGGATCTAAGACGGTTCAGTGCAACTTCATATCCTAGACCGTAGAGTATCCTCAACCGTAGAACGTGACCTACTTGCATATTATTAACATCACATGTTCACCCGCCAAATCTTGTAATTGGACCGCGCCCCGCAGAGACGACTTTCCCCCTCCTACTCTTGTTATCTTAACTGTGATTAGCCGGTTGTAACGGTGAGCGTTTTATGAAATCTCGGACTCAAAGATTTTTGTCTTTGCTGCTTGTGATTACACAAACATTTCTAGAGGAAAGTACCTTTTGATAGGGTAATAAAGTAAAAGAAAACGATGAAAACCCATATTTCGTGTTGAGAACGCATTATAATTAAGCAATCTTTAACTATTGCGCGGAGAGCTTTGACATTTACCTCCCTTGATTACCCCAAATATACCGCAATACCCCCAAATATACCCAAATTCCCCCAAATACATCCAAATTCCCCCAAATACACCCAAATTCCCCCAAATATCAACATACAGACACTCTCAAATTCCCCCAAATACCACTCAAATAGACGAAATATCTAGAAATTCCATCTGAGAGTCGCTGCTGTGTTTTTTTTTAATGAAACCGGAAGTCGGCACACGAAAGGTGAAGCTCGCATCTAAAAGGTACGCAAACAAGCGCACAGATGCGCAAAAAAGCGGTTGTACAGAATCATGTTCACAAAAAAACGATTAAAAAAAAACAGAGTAGGTGGTCAGCTTTTGAGTTTGAAAATTGCAGTAGCTCATTGAGAGAGCCATAGGGATGTCACAAGTGCCAAAGGCATGAAAAGGTGTGTACAGTATTTTTATTTTGTTTTAGTTTTATAGAAAGACAATAATTGAATATATTAAATGATATACACTTACAATAGCACCCATGTACGCAGCATTGCGAGAACGGCCCAAGAAATAGAAAATAACTGTACAACTTAAAATACAGGGAAAGGCCCAAAGACAATGATCGACAACACAGCAATAACTTTGCTGACCAGATGTATGCCTTAGAGAATATGCAGCAGAACAATTCGTTCGTAAAGCTCATAATAAAACAGAGTCAGAAAGTACCAGCTGTTGTATGTTATAATGAACAACAGATTGACGATTTGCAGAGGTTCAGGTGCGCCCCTTCATCCGCACAAACAACAGTGATTGGAGTGGACAAAACCTTCAATCTGGGCGAGGTCCATGTAACGTTACTCGACAAGAACTTGGCCGTTAGAAGAAGAGAAACGAAAGATCACCCAGTGTTCTGTGGGCCAATATTGTTGCACGGAGAGAGCGATACCAGCACATTTCATCTGTTTTTTCAACATCTGGCAGGAAGACTGACATCAGAACCCACATACTAACCCCCAACACTCGGAAGCGACAAGGAGAAATCAATGAGAAAAGCCATGGCTATGGCATTTCCAGATTCCATGAAAATGTCATGTACAAGGCACTTGCAAAAGAACCTGGAGGCAGCCCTCTCTGACAAAGTGGGACTGCCAAAATCAGAAAGAAAGAAACTTGTCAGTGAGATATTTGGAAAAGATGAGATCTTGGCCACAGCAGCCACGCCTTCAGATGCAAAAGATCAAATGGATTATCTTGCATAGGGGCCTACAACTCCAGCGATGCAAAAATAAAAAAACATCTGCAACGGATCTGCCCAATCCAAGACATTGTCAACCAGCAGTATTCCGAGGAGAAGCGAGCCCTTTTTGGTACGGGGGAATTCTACTTGGACGAATACTACAAGAACTTTGAGGTACCAAGAGATGTTTGGATTCGCAAAACTGACAGCTGGAGAAACAAGCAACTGAGAACATTCAGAAAAACAGAAAAAGAAAGCCTCGTGAGAAGCACGGATGGTCTGACAACGGTCAAAGCCCCAGCCCACAATGGCAAGAAACCTGTCCAAAGGAAGCGGCCACGAAATGCAAACACAACAACCCCCAAATCTAAGCGCACACAGCTGAATTATGACTCAGATTTTGAATGATGAATATCAATACCTCAAAGTTCTTGTAGTATTCGTCCAATGATGAAGTACCTGTAGAACTAAATGTTTGCATACAGTTGTAATTGAGCGCTGCTACTGATGACGATGAAAGTTGCAATGATTTTTGTTCGATGTTGATGCTGGTGTTTTTGTAACTTACATGGATATTTATGATGATGGAGTCTCTTTGAACATACATTGACTACCACACAAGAAAGAATTTGGTCCGTTACAATGTCCCAGTTCAAAGACTTGACCAGACAAAACAAAAAATTCCCCTCTTTACAACACAGTAAAGAGACCGGCAAGCCAAAACCAGGTCTTGCCAACAGGGCACAGCGGCCCCCTGAGATGCTGCTCAGAAACGAACCACACACACAGTAGTCGACGAAATGTTGTTTCAATCCTCTTATTTAGAAAAAGACCCGACCCTATATATAGGGTCCATTCACGCACAAAATAAATGTAGTGCACGTACTGTCGCATGACGACTTGCATTGCACGTGTGAAACGGTGCAGTCTGACACTACAAAAATACTTAAAGGTGCATCGTGCCGGTTTTAAAAGGACTGGAAGTGGACTTTAAGTCCCACCACATTTTGAGTCGTGACAACTTTGACTTTGTGTTTCATATAATTATGAGAGTATGCATTTACTATGAATGACATTTAGTTTGGAAGCACAGAAAACACTAGTTACCCTTAATACAAAGTCACATACTTACTTGTTCATTAAGTAAACACATACGACACTGTCCAAGTTCTCAGAGAACTAGTACACTAGATTCCTATTTCCTTGATACAAGATACAAGATACAAGATACAAGATACAAGATACAAGATACTTTATTGTCCTCATTGTACAAGGAAATTCGTTTTGTCGGTGGCAAAAACATAATACATACATTCAAAAACAGAAACGTACAAGAAGTTCAACATTAATTAACTCAATCACATTGCTCAAGTTATGGAGTCAAAACAGAAAGACACAATAAGATAGGACACATTTAGCGCTACATCATAGGCAATTCAATTTAATAGAGAAACATTTTACACCGCAACAAGTAATCACAGAAGTAAGCCGTCCCCCCCCCCCCCCCCCCCCCCCCCCCCCCATCATTCTTCATCCTGCATCACAACACAATCGCAGGAAAGACCAACCAGAGACAGGTATGCACATCAACAACCACACTCACACAGCACACATACACGATCATCAACGCATAACGCATGCACTCCGCCCCCCCCCCCCCCCCCCACACACACACACACACACACTCTCTCACATGTTAATCCTTGTTGTCACAGACATAGTTCACACCATTCATAGTCCTTTCTGTCACAGTTCACAGCACTACAAGTCCTCGTCACTCCTGGTCCCACAGTCACGTCAAGTCTCACAACAATCTTCATGCATACTACCCATTCACCGAGACTCGTTGAAGAGACAGATGGCTGTCGGGAGGAATGAATCCCTCTTGCGGTTTGTTCTGGCAGGCCAGCACCTCAGGCGACGTGATGACTCTCGAGTGGGTTCGCACGACGCGAATGCCTGGTGCAGAGGGTGGCGGTCGTCAGATCGAATCTTGCCCATCTTCCTCAGGGCCACACTGGGGTAGCGATCACTGAGAGGCTGGAGGTCGGAGCCAGTGATGGCGCCGGCTTCCTCCACGACCTTCTCCAGCCTCTCCATGTCGCCCTTCCTCACACTGCTGTGGTAACACAGCTGGTTGAAGGAGACGACGCTCTCAATCGTCGCCTGGCCCGTCAGCTGGGGAGCAGTGTATACGCCAGGAACCTTGCAAGATCTTGCGAGGAGCTAGGTTGGTGACAATATGTGTCAACACGATGAAGCAAATGTAAAGGCAGTTAAATGTTTCATACATGCTGACACCGGCATATTACTTGCCAACTAGGTAGTCCAAGCAACACACCCCTGCTGTTGCAAGGTACATGTATATATATATATATATATCGATCTCCAATTCAGGGAACTTGTTCCATCATTTATCGTTATGCCCACACTTCGCTCAGCACTGCAATCCGCCATTAGGACTTTAATTAGCTCTTCGGAGTTCCGATAAAACGCACTTTGAATGAAGATCAGTGCGTGTCATCCCTTCGATCACAGGAGTAAGACGCTTGATGGATGGATGGATGGTGTTTTACGTTTTCCCTAGTTATTCGCCTCTTACGAATCGCGAAGAGAGACGCGGTGGGTCAATTCTTACCCCATTCAGCGTGGCTGAGACTAGTGATATCTCTGTGTACAGAATGTTCTTACCCCCCAACCCACAGGGGGATAAAGACGCGCTTGATATTTATCACCTGTTATCACGTGATTGAACTCCATTTCCTACTGCAGCGGCTCCATCACTTGCTGCTGGTACATCTGTTAAATGTCAGCATAGAGACAGTCCATATTGTGAGGCAACTGTTGGGCACTGAAAGCAAGGACGTTAAGCTTTTGTGTGTGCTTGTTTTTTTAATCAAAGGAAATACGGGATAAATCAATACCTTCGGCAGCATCAGCACCAGCACCAGCACCTCCTCCACCTCCAGCAGCAATTTCGTTGCAGATCGTGAAATTTTTACCTTTGCATGAAATACACTGAACACCTTTGGATGGTGTGATTTTATGCTTTCAATATGATGTACATTTGTGACCACGATCTCATTACACTTCCTTGTTTCAGCTTTGATGGGATAAAATTGACAACTCTGGTCCTGGAGACCACTGGTCTTTGAAGAGATGAACTGTCAAGGGGAGATCACCATGCACAAGTTATTGCTTTTTTTCCTAAGAGAGCGATGTGCTGACGTTCTGATGCAACATTTCACCAGCCGTCTCCCAAATACTCTCTTATTACAAATAAATCAGTTATGGTGCTTTTCCACGAAAAGTTCGTCAGTCGCACTTGCTACTTCTGGAAGGTGTGACCGCATCGATGTAAATACATTATTTCCCTCCCCCGAACCTTCCGAAGCGTTTCGTTGCGTTGATTTTATATAATCCCATCACTCATCATGGCGGCCTTCGTCCGACCTCTCCGCACGTGTGTGAAACAGCACTGGCGCTGCCTGCCTGACCGAACTTCGCTGCGTTTTTCTGAAAAATTCGACGACATACATTCGAATCTTCATTACAGACGAATAAGTTCGTGGTGTCTGAGACGAACAAGCGAAAACGCAGCGAAGAGTACATGTGCGGGTTGTGGGTCTCGGATTCTGCAGATTCAGAGAGGGAATTTCGGAACTGCCTCCTTTTCATCACAACCTAAACCAAAAGGCGGGGCGCGACCCTATCGTATTCGAGATGCAAGAGAGATGTCTGTGGTGCTGCGAGGGGATGGATTTCTCCCCAAGGGTGGTCGTCTGCTTCGAGGATGGCTGCCCTCGACCTCCAGTCTTTTTTCAGGCACACATTCAACACTAAAAATGACGGTCTCTTGTGAACGCTTCTTTTCCACAAGCGGCAAGAGTGGCAGCAGCAGCGGAGGTCGAGACGACGAGGATGGCTCGGCACCAGCAGACACGTCTCCACACCAGCAATTGCCCGACTCTTTCCCCATGGGTGCTCTCACCCCCCTCGCCGTTCCTGAAGTCTTCCCAAAGTGCCGGTCATTGCAATCAACCGAAACCCCGTTTTCCCACGTTTCGTCAAAATGATTGAGGCAAGATAATATTATGAGTGTGTACGTTTTGCAATTGGAGACCTTCCCAACACTGTTTATGTTTGCAAAGATGTAGATAGTAGTGAAAAGTTATGCAACTGAAGAACATTGGTTCTACGTCTGTCTAGCGCCACTGAGCATTTCTCATTGGAACTGGAAGAATTTATCATCCTGCCAAGCTTGCATCCCTTGTAACTCCTTTGGTTTCATGATGCTAATGAGAATACTGGATGTGTTACATGATAACCTAAGTTGCCTTTTTTCAGGTGTCTGATAAGAAACTGGCAGATGTTCTACGAAGAAAAGTGAGACTCAACCAACCATATGCTGGTGTCTTTTTGAAGAAAGACGACAGGTAAACTTTTTACTTAGAAATTTTTTTAAAACTATAAATGCATGTGATGTTAAAATTGTCAACACACACACACACACACACACACACACACACACACACACATGCATGCATGCATTCATGCACGCATGCATGCACACACATACACAGTCTCTCTCTCCCTCTCTCTCTCTCTCTCTCTCTCTCTCTCTCTCTCTCTCTCTCTCACACACACACACAGACACACACACACGCACACACACACACACACACACACACACACACACATACACACACACAACACACACACACAGAGTTCACGTAGAACACCCTCTCCTGTCATTGAATGCAGCATTTATCTTCAAATGAAATCACATGAGAAAAATCTTGTATATATTGATTGGCATGTCTTTTTTAATTACTCTTTTATAACATTTTGTTCAAGAGTGCATTAACTTGAGAAAAGTGAAGCAAGATCTTTATTTCCCTTATATGACCCATCTGTACCATGTTAGGCCTTTTTTGTGGATAATACAAAGGATAATGTGTGTGTGTGTGTGTGTGTGTGTGTGTGTGTGTGTGTGTGTGTGTGTGTGTGTGTGTGTGTGTGTGTGTGTGAGTGTGTGAGAGAGAGAGAGAGAGAGAGAGAGAGAGAGAGAGAGAGAGAGAGAGAGTGAGTGTGTGTGTGTGTGTGTGTGTGTGTGTGTGTGTGTGTTTCTGTGTGCGTGTGTGTGTGTGTGTGTGTGTGTGTGTGTGTGTGTGTGTGTTTCTCTCTGTGTGTTACTGTGTGTGTGTGTTTCTCTGTGTGTGTGTGTGTGTGTGTGTGTGTGTGTGTGTGTCTGTATGTGTGTCTGTTTCTTTGTGTGTCTGTGTGTCTGTTTCTTTGTGTGTCTGTGTGTCTGTTTCTTTGTGTGTGTGTCTGTGTGTGGGTGTGTTTATGTGTATGTGTATGTCTGTGTGTGTTTGTATGTCTGTGTGTGTTTGTAAGTCTGTGTGTATGTATATATGTATACGTTTCACATTTCAGCAATGAGTCTGAGGTTGTGGAGAGGCTGGATGACATCTACTCAGTGGGCACCTTTGTCCAGATCACGGAGATGCAGGATCTCGGTGACCGACTCCGCATGATCCTCATGGCCCACAGAAGGTGTGTATCGAGTATGTATGCCGATACATTGTGTGTATGCTGATACATTGTATGTATGCTGATACATTGTGTGTCTACTGATACATTGTATGTATGCTGATACATTGTATGTATGCTGATACATTGTATGTATGCTGATACTGACTCAACCACAACATCCTCAATGACCCTCACTTTCTTATAAAATTTACATCTAGTCGTCCTCTACTCCACTCCCAATGGGAACAAGGAAAAAGCACAGCAACACAAGTAAAATATCGGTCAGCCTTCTATTATAAAACATAAAAGCACGTAGATCAGCCCTTGACAAGTAAAACTATCGACCCGTATAAACGTTCGCACCAACCTTCCACCTCTGTCCGCTCTCTGCCTCTCTCTCTCTCTGCCCATCTCTGCTGTGGTTGTGGAGCCGATCTCTTCTCTTCGTCTGCTTCTCTCTTCTCACCCAGCAGGCGGACCGATCTCTTCTTCTCTCCTCTCCTCTCCTTACGCAGACTCTAGACAGACTGTAGGCAGACTCAGCCAGACTCAGGCAGACTCCAGCTGTCTTCTCCCTCTCTCTAACATAGCTATCAGCTCACAACCAACTCACGACCTAACTTTTCTCACCACCATTCAGACCCCAGAGCGAACACCGCTCACCATCCCGGGTCAGAACTCAATTTCTACTCACTCCAACCCTTCATTTCAATTCCTATACATCCGTGGGATTATTAACCAGAAAAAACCATACGTCTCTCTCAAGTAAGATACTTTCGAAACACATTTCCCCATTACACTTTGTTTTTGATGCTGATACATTGTATGTATGATGATTCATTGTATGTATGCTGATACATCTTTTTAGGGCCAATTTCAGGACACTGCTCTTAGATGCTGCACAGTTTCACAGAGAGGAAAGTTTTCAGTTGCTTTTTGAATGAAAAAAGAGAGTTCAACTGTTGAATGTCAAATGGGAGACCATTCCACAGTCTTGGTGCTGAGCATGGGAAGGCCGTGTCTCCCGTGATCCTGCACGTGCTCAGAGGTCGGAGTAACATCTCCTTTTTGGAGGATGGGAGGCAGCGCTGTAGGGGTTTCTCTCTCAGGATGGTGCAGAGCCATTCTGTGAACCCGAGTCAGTATTGACTCTGGCACACTTTGCAATCAATGCGTAATAGACTTGACCCTTTGAGTTACAGCATTGCGCCAAAAATAGTTTGTTCTGATACTAGATTTCTCACCACTTTTTTACAGAAATCATTCAGATGTCAAAACTTGTTTCCATTTCATTGCAAACATTTTATTTTATCGAATAAATGCTTGTTTATTGCCTCAACACAAGTAAGTTAAGATTTTTGTGCGAAATAGTCTTAGAACTACTTTAACGGCGTATGTCAGGGAGCAGATCGGCTATCGCACAAAACTCTCGTGTGACTTCTATTTGCATAAATTGGACGAAAACATTCCATCACGTGATGTCAACTGTGCTAGAGATACTTTCGCCAGTAGGCGAAGTCTCTAGTGAACTAGAATGGGTGCAGAGCTAGCCTGGCATAGAGGCCTTGTCCTGAATGCACTTGTAAGGGAGAGTGCACATCCTATGTTGAAGCCTCTTTTCCAACCACAGCCAGTGCAGATCCCACAGGACTGGTGTGAGTCACATTAGCACAGGGCAATACTCAGGTCCGGGCCCATATTCACAACGGCGATTTATCTTTTTAACACTCGATTTATCCCCTAGCTCCGCATTATCTTGATCGGTTAGATAAGGTACGCTCGTCAGAGGATCCTAGGTTGCGCTTTGCTATATATACTGGTTTCCAGCCAAGGGAGAGCGGAACAGACAGTTGGAATCGTCTGAGTTTAGAGATAAATCGGAGTTAAAATAAATCGCCGATAAATCGCCATTGTGAATATGGGCCCAGGCATCCCCTCTCACTGTGTCTGGGAAAAGTTTTTTGGGGCACAGTAGCTGGATTATGTACCCAGCATTCTGTAATTGAAATAGTTCTTAAATAGTACCTTGAAAGGGGAAAGAGGAAAGGGGGCGGGGTGAGTGTGCTGTTGATTGCGTAAGGGAAAGAATGCTAAAAGAATTTTTCAGCTCAAGCAGTGCTGAAATACACAATATAATTTTTTTTAATTTCTGAAAGCATGCACACATGCACACACACACATGCATGCACACACACACATGCATACACACAGACACACACAGAGACACACACACAGACACACACACACAGACACACAGACACACACACACACACCATGAAAAAAAAGCAGAGATATTTTGTTTGATTTATTTGGTGCTAAAAATATAGACAGCATAGAATACTTTTGGGATGTTTTGATTAATGTCCTTATGGACAGTAATCGCTGTATACTGACATAGAATACATCCAGCATAGAATACTTTTGGATGTTTTGAATAATGTCCTTATGGACAGTGATGGCTACATACACCATGGGATCTTGAAGGGGAAAAGAACAGAGTGCTTTTTGATATCAGATAAGTTACATTTTCATGTACATGAATACAAGCTATTCATGCTTGCATGTAGACATTCAATGCATATTCATGTTTGGCTGGGCAACTCCATGGTGATCTTGACTAACTGGGAGAGTGAAGGTGGAAGACAACAAAATGTGGCATTCTCTCAAACATGGTTTTACCTG